>MU191257.1:23826-36997 GCA_016904865.1 Pissodes strobi | reverse complement strand
AATAAAAGTATTATAAAACCAAACAAGAAAAAAAAATTAATAAAAAAAAGAAAAAAATGTTGGGAAAGTTAATAAGAATAAGAGTATTATAATCAAATAAAGAAGAAAATACTAAAAAAAGTTAGAGAAACGCGGTTTTCCTGGGGCAAAAGTTGAGAAAAAAAAAGCTTTAAAAAAGCTCATATCCTGATGTCTCTTTCAGAAGTTTCACTTCAGTTGTGACTTATAAAGGTGAGGCACATAATTTTTTTGTTCTATTAACTAACTTGGTAAGAAAAAGTTAAGATAATTCCGGTATCTCAATAATACTTTGCAAACAGAAGGTTCAGAAGCCTGTTGTTTTAAATCCGTTCATTTCAAATTTAATTTCGGATTTTCGAAAATCCGAAATCTTATTTAATTTGGGAATTTAATAAGCTTCAATGAAAGAAGTATTCTCGGAATGAACAATAATGAATACTTTGAAAAAGGTCACAACGCGAAGTCGGTAAATTACCGGAAAATTTCACTCAGCTTAATAATTATTGGCAGTGACGTAAATTGCAGTAATTGGCCAATATTCTCAAAGGAATTATATTAATTTACCGGGATTGTTTTGCCTGATGAAGTTCTGGAGAATTTAACAGCAAATTAAAAAGGCCAAAGGGAAAGTCCGAATTTGAAAGTTTTTTTTACGCCAGAAACAGAGCCGGTATCTTTAATTGAAAAACGTAACAGTTACTTTTGTTCAAAAACAAGATGTTCCTTAGATTTTAAAATTATTTTCACGAAGCAATAACTTTTTTTCGTTACTTGTATGTTTGAACTATAACTTCGGTACATACGCATACTTTAAAAATAACAAGTAATGCGTTACTTTTAAATAACGCGTTAATTCAAAATTGCCAACTTATTTTATGGATTTTACCTACCAAAACCCAAAACCAAATATATGAGATCCCAGTATGTTTTTAGTTTGAGTTAGTACTACTATTTGAAAAAGTTATGTTGGACCATTCAAGTTCAAGTGGCGTTTTTTGACCGCCCTGTATAATACCATTTTCATAAAGTGCAAAAATGTGTTATAAATTAAAATAAGATTAATTATTTTGTCTAAATTGGAGTTTGGAACCTTCGGCAAAATGCAGTAAACCACATTTTTTTACTTTTACATTCAACGAGTCATCTCTATACTATTTGCGCAATTAAGCCAAACCAAAGAAATGATCCTGGAACACTATTTTTATATTCATAGATTATTGGATCACTCAATAATATGTTTCGATAACTCAATAATATGTTTCGATAACTCAATAATATGTTTCGATAATTCTCAATATACTAAAGGACTCCAAACGTTTTTAAGTACGTAAGATTAAAATTAGTTTTGCAAACACAGTTCATCTTTAGCAAAGTATTTATTAAGTACGTAGGATTAAAATTAGTATTGCAAACACTGCAGTTTATCTTGAGCAAATTATTGGGTGGTTCAAAAGATAAAATTGTAACATTGGAAAAAAATTAAATATATGAAATTGGATGCACGGACTGTAACCAAAAATATGTTGGATAAATTAGAGAGTCTATACAAAAGAGGTTCAAAGAATACGTTTGAAGTATAAAAGAATAGAAAAATCAAATGTTGCTTTTGAACATAACCATGGAATAATAATTACATTTTTTAAATTAAATTGTTACAGGTGCACCAAAATATAAAAATTACTAAACGTAAGAATAGCTTAAATAGAGATAAAGGGCTCATTCTGTATAGTCCATTGTTTTGGTTGATCGAGCGTGACCAACTAATGGGATCCCAGGATCGGTTCTTTTTCGTCTCGTTTTGCAAATTGCAAATAGTGCAAGTATATTACAATAATTTTAGTTTTAATCATCTCTTGATCATGTTAACATGGTTAGAGAATATGCTCTATATACTTTGAATAACTACTACAGCTTTAATTTTAAGAGTTGGAAAACGTTTAAATTACAAAATAAAAGTATTTTTGCAGAATCATCATCAAATATAACAGCTCGAAACTCTTAAATTTGATTAATAATAGCAAGTGGTTTTCTTTAAATGTCACACCGTGCACATTTTTTAATTCCTTGATTTTGGGGGAAATTCTGGATACATTATGTACGATGTCATTCAACTGTCCTTCAGAACTTAATGTACCAAAATATAAGGAAAATAATACGTTACTTCAAAATAGTACGATACTTTTAGAGTAACGGGTTACTTTTTTAGTAACGTGTTATTTAACTCAATCGAAAAGAAAAACGAAGTTACCAAGTGACGCCTAACTTAGTAACGCCATCGACCAATGTGTAATTGGTCGATGGTAACGCGTTACTTTTAGTAACTCCAGCTAGCCAAAAGCCCTATATAATGCGGGTACCAAAATGGTGCCTGAAGGAGACGTATTATTATGAATACCCATAATATATAAACAGCTCGATCACAAAATATATAAGTATCTGTAATTTTTGTTAACATTATGTGCTGATTAAGTTCCTGACGTTTTTATGGGAATGGCATGTTTAAAACAGTGTAAGCTTATATGCAGGGAGATCCCGCAAAAAACACGAGGTACACAAAATGGCCATTCGTCATCTGCTTCACACGAAAAATTTTAAATTTTGAAAATTTGACAACCTTCTGAAAATAATTTTAAAAAATCATATCTTCAAAATCAAGTAGATATCTTGTATAGAACTTTGTGCAACGCGAGTAGGTAATAAAAAATAAACTAGAGGTTGCGAATTATCCAATCAAATAACAAACTAAAAAGCATTCTCTTTAATTAATTTCATAACATATCATTGTAACGTAACGACTATGGATTTCCCTTTTCGGCAGCTCCCGTTATTGATCACCGCGGCTCTTTGCACTTTGCTTGCAGCTTTGACAAGCTTGCAGGCACTTTTATAGGCAGCTCAATATACGAACGGATCGTGGTGTGTGTTTCATGTACTTAACAACAATTATTATAACAAATGCTCAGATTTTAAGTTCCAAAAACCAGACATATCCTTGATAAAAATCCAGTATACCTCACTACACTATGTATGACTAATATGTTAAATGATTTCTGCTTTTCTAATAAATATAGTATAATTGCGTAAATCAGCATTCAAACACTTATTATATTCACATGTTCACAAAATCACAAGATAGTAGGACTATTTAATAGTCAATAAAAATGCTTATTAGCCTGGACAGTTTGCGTACATATAAGTAAAAACGTTTGTGCAAGAAAACATAGCAAAATATAATATGCTTACAAAAAATAAAAGCAAAATATTTGAAGTACCTTTAATATCCTTAACTAACGGGTCGCTGACTGACATTTCTTATCAGCCTAATTATTGTTAAATTTGTTTCACTGGAAATATTTTCAACGAGTCTTATCATCTACGTATATTCAATCGCTTCGAGGTTTGGTTCGGGTATGGTTCAAATTTTATTTTAATGTGAATTTTAAATATCCTGTAGTTCAGTTTCGATTTATCGTGCGTAGAGGTAACGTGATTTGAGTCGAAAATGGCAGAACCGATACCCTCAATTGAATCACTGCTAGCACAAGCGAAAAAAGTATTCAGGGAAGAATTTGACAGTGACGCTGACATTGCAGTGGCGGCACCAGGTAGGGTGAACCTTATTGGGGAGCATACCGACTATAACGATGGATTTGTTTTGCCAATGGTATGTTTTACATTTATTTTTTTATCAAAATTGTTAAAACAATTTTAAGACCAATATCAAATATTATATTGTTAGCATTTAAAATTTAATCTGATTTTTTCAAAGCACATATTCAAAGCAAATATTCAAAGCAAATATTCTGTTATTGCATGGTATTCCTTACAGTGGTATTGTTATTACCACTTCAAATCAATTACAAAGGTCAATTGAAAATGCAATACCTAATCAATCACAAACTTTGACCGGGAGATGATATAAATAATGTTTGATCTTGGCAGTTGAATTTATTATGTTGGCCTTACATGAGCCTTAAATTAGTTTATCACCGCAAATGTTTCAAAGTTGGCCCAATCGAGACCAATCAAGATAAGACGAGCTTAACTCTCAATTGTTGCTTTTTGTGAAGGTATTTTAATTGTTTCTCTCTAAAAATGAATGTAATAGTAAAATTGTTTTCAGAATTTCGAAAGTATATAAGTAACAAACAGGCACGCAGGCTAAATTTGTAGGTTATGTCAATATAAGGTGTAAACAAACCGACATGTACCGACAGAAGTAGCAGATCCATAATTCCATAAAGTTGGAGTGCGGTACCTACATGTATCAGTAGATGCAATTGAATTACAGAACGCGGTTGGTTAATGGAACACAAATTAACGAACCCTCAGATACATACTGGTAGATACCGCTCCAGTTATCGTAAATGCCCATTGTTTCGAATATATTTGTCCATGTAAATTATTAACGAGGCGAGCGTCTTTTTGATATGTAAACATCTTATGCGGCGGTATGATGACGGTAAATCTCCGCAAATAGGACGGAAATAATATGTGGGGACGGAAAAGTGAAGGCCTATATGACCGGGTAATGTGAAAAATGCGAATACATAATATTATAAATGCGACTGTGTGTGTTTGTTGGTTTCTTACGCTTTCACGCATAAACTACTCAACGCATCAATCATGAAACTTTGTAGAGATATTTTCAAGAGTAGTAGTAAAGGATACTTTTAGCTTTTACCCGCAGCTTCGTCGCGTCGCGTTGATTTTTACGGTTAGTTTTAATCGTATTTTCCACGCTTAAACTTCTTAACCGATCATCATGAAATTTTGTACACAAATTTTCAAGAGTACCTATAGTAAAGGACATAAGACACTTTCAGGTTTATCCTATTTTCCACGCGTAAACTACTTAACCGATTATCATTAAATTTTGTACAGATATTTTCAAGAGTATACTAAAGGAGATATGACACTTTTGCTTTTACCTGCGGCTTCGCTTTACGGTTAGTTTTAATCCTATTTTCCACGTGTGAACTACTTAACCGATCATCATGAAATTTTGTACAGGTATTTTCAAGAGTAAAAGACATAGGACACTTTTAGCTTTTACTCGCGGCTTCACCCGCGTTGATTTTTGCGGCTAGTTTTAATCCTATTTTTCACGCGTAAACTACTTAACCGATCATCATGAAATTTTGTACAGGTATTTTCAAGAGTGTAGTAAAGGATATAGAACACTTTTAGCTATTACCCGGGGCTTCGATCGCGTTGATTTTTTCGGTTAGTTTTAATCCTATTTCTTTTCTTGGGGTTATATATGCAAAAAGTTATTTTTCTTGATTTTGGGCATGCATTGGGTTAGTTTTGGTTAGGTTTTGCTCGTTGCGCCCCTGCAGCGAGCGAAGCGAGCGGAGGGTTATGCGTGAAGTGTAATATTAGACTTTCTAATGCAGACGTTACAAGTGTAAACATTACACAATGCACGTCAGGCCAATGGCGTAGCCACGAGGGGATATGGGAGATATATCCCCCCATGGATAATGAATATTAACATTTTAAAAGTCGAGAACAATGCACGCTATTTTGTTTAACTTTGATATCTTAATTAAATATAATAATCCAAAATAATAATGAAATAACATATGGATTAACTCCTGTAACATAAGGTGTGCGCTGCATGCGCGGTCGTTTTCACAGTAACTGAATTGATTAATGAACTGAAAACACCAGATCCCTGATGTCAAAATGAAGAAATTAAAGGTTGTTTAAAGACATTAAATTTTATTTTAAATCCGGGACTGGATACAGCTTTTAAATAAATCACCATGGCATAGCATTGAGAATACTTGTGACTATACCGATGGCCACAACGGAAGCCGAAATGAGCTTTTTCTACAGCACAAAATAACTAATTACTAAATTCAAATGAATCGCGAAATCGACGATTGCCCTGGATCCTTATTTTGCGCGAACATGGAAAAGAAAATTCTCAATTTTTCCGTCGAGTGTGCTATGAATGGTCCTGGAAACCGAAGAGAAATAAATGACAGTCGTGCGTTTGTTACAGTTTGTTGCTGGCACTCCTGTTCTAAATATGACCGAAGCACGAATATAATATGTCAAAACTGACAGTCATTTGTAATTTTCAGAATAAGTATAGAGAAAAATGTGCATTTAATTTTTAAAAATGCGGCTGTAGAAAAAGTTCTGTGTGTGTTTCGAGCGCAAAGTATGATTGCCGTTTTCGAAAGATTACTGCGCTCCGTTAAGGTGCGGCTTCGCTGGAGCGTTTCGAACGCGGCGGCTGGCCGCCGCGATCGGCAGCTACGGAGTGTTTTACTGCAATCTCTATATGTACGGTTTCGCTGGCGCGACCGCGTCTGCGGCCGATCGCAGCGTTTGCGTTCGGAGTGTTCTGACTGCTAGAGAGACCAGTCGAGACGCAAACGCTGGGCAATATGGCTCTGGTTTCGGCCACTGAAGACGAAGTTTTACTAGATGAAGTGCAAAATATCCCGCTCTATTTAACTATGAGGACGAAAATTATAAGAACTATACACAATAGAAGAAAATGCATGCTGCTGTAATTGGATAGTGCACAAAATTTGTTCCAGGCTTCTTTAAGTCAACTTGTATAGCAGCCAAAACCAAATCAAACTGTTCACGATTCAAACTAAAAAATTCCCTAAATATTTTTTCATCTTCTTTTAAATGTTTGTCAATAAGTAAACTAAAATACCCCTCAATAGCTCGTGTTTTGAAGATATTATGTACATTGCGTCTTTGTTGCAGCATTACTTCTCTTAACATCTGCTATCTGCTCTTCATCTTCCTCTTCGTCTATCAAAAGCGTGCAAATAACATTGTTATTGAATGAACGTTATTGTCGTCTTTGAAAAAAATTAATTGGCGTTCTCAATAGGAAGTACAAATATGAACTGAATCAAGTACAACACGCTATATACAGACGCGCCAACGAAACCACCCTGCGGTGGAGATCGCCGCCGCCAGGCGCCGCCACGGTCACTTAAAAAACGGTAGGGGCGATAGATGAAAGAAGGAAGGAGCCAAATGACATGTGACGTCACAAAATGCCAGCAGCCATTTTGCTTGCATTGTTTTCCATTTGAAGGGATTTGCTTTAAAACTATTTTGAATATTTTGGCGTTATTATGTAATGTACTGTGGTTTGGTTTTAATGTTACTTGTAGGACTATGAAGTTATACAGAAGTTTAGGTATTTGCTTCTCGATTTTAATTTTAACTTTATATTAGTGTTTGCACTTGTGCTAGTTATGGACTATTATTTTGGTGTGTATAATTAATTGTTGTTATTTTGTTCCATGCTACTTTTTTATGTATTTTTTTATTGAACAGCTTTGTCAACGAGAACTCATTTTCTTCAAAAATAACCATTGCAAAAGACGTCGTTTTATGAGGGACTTCGCTGTACACTGTGGGCAAAATTAAATTGGAACCCTCTTTAATGCTTAATAACTTTTTTATTTTTAAAGGATTTTTTATCATTTTTGGATATGTTTTGGTCTAAGGTATTGGGATTAAAAAGAACTTTGCAAAGACGATCTACTTCAGTGGCGTACAGAAAAGGGAGTATTTTTTTAAACCAATGTATTTTAGGTCGTTGCAAAAATCGGCCTAATGAAATAAAGATGTAAAAATGGGCAAAAAAGATTTGAAAGGGTTCGGAATAGTGACCATTAAAAAACCAGGTCGATAGAAACAAAATTAAAATTGATACTTTAATTTTGATAAAACCATGTCTTGTGGGACAAGTTAAATTGGATCCTTTTTTAATGCTTAGTGACCTTTTATTTTCAAAGGATTTTTTATCATTTTTGGATATGTTATGGCCTAAAGTATTGGAAGTAAAAAGAGCTTTGCAAAGACGGTTTACTTCAGTGGAGCACAGAAAAGGGAGTATTTTTCAAAACCAATGTATTTCAGGTCGTTGGAAAAATCGGCCAAATAAAATGAAGATTTAGAAATGGGCAAAAAAGATTTGAAAGGATTCGGAATATTGACCATTGAAAAACTAGATAAATACAAACAAAAATAAAAATTGATACTAATTTTGGAAAAACCATGTCTTGTGGACCAAGTTAAATTGGATTTTTTTAATGCTTAATGACCCTTTATTTTCAATGGATTTTTTTATCATTTTTGGATATGTCATATTAGATTCAAAAATACATTTGTAAAGCGGGTTTACTTCAGTGGCGTAGATTAAAATTTAAAATTATTATTTTCTTAATTTTAAAAATTTTAAGTAGATTCAAAATTTCTGTACGCCAATGAAGTAGACTCGCTTTGCAAAGTTTGCTTTGATTCTAATGTCCTAGGCCATAACATATCCAAAAATGATAAAAAATCCTTTGCAAATAAAAATTCGCTAAGCATTAAAAAAGGATCCAATTTAGAGGGATTTTTTATCATTTAAGGTATTGGCATTTAAAAGAACTTTGTAAACAGGCTCTACTTCAGTGGCGTACAGAAAAGGGGGTAATTTTCCAAACCAATGTATTTCAGGAAGTTGCAAAAATCGGCCAAATGAAATAATGATGTAAAAATGGGCAAAAAAGATTTGAAACGGTTCAGAATATACTCCTTTTTCTGTACGCCACTGAAGTAGATCGTCTTTGCAAAGGTCTTTTTAATCCCAATACCTCAGACCATAACATATTCAGAAATGATAAAAAAAATCCTTTGCAAATAAAAAGTCACTAAGCATTAAAAAAGGATCCAATTTAATTTGGCCCACGAGACATGGCTTTACCAAAATTAAAGAATACATTTTAATTTTGTTTTTTAATAGTGAATATTCCGAACCGTTTCAAATCTTTTTTGCCCATGTTTACATTTTTATTTCATTTGGCCGATTTTTGCAACGTCCTGAAATACATTGGTTTGGAAAAATACCCCCTTTTCTGCGCGCCACTGAAGTAGAGCCTCTTTGCAAAGTTCTTTTTAATCCCAATGCCTTAGGCCATAAATATAAAAAAATTATAAAAAATCTTTTGAAAATAAAAGGTCACTAAGCATTAAAAAAGGATCCAATTTAACTTGGCCCACAAGACATGGTTTTATTAAAATTAAAGTATCAATTTTGATTTTGTTTGTATTGACCTGGTTTTTTGATGATCACTATTCCGAACCCTTTCAAATATTTTTTGCCCATTTTTATACCTTTATTTCATTTGGCCGATTTTTGCAACGACCTCAAATACATTGGTTGTAAAAAATACTCCATTTTCTGTACGCCACTGAAGTAGATCGTCTTTGCAAAATTCTTTTTAATCCCAATACCTTATGCCATAACATATCTAAAAATGATAAAGATTCCTTTGAAAATAAAAAAGTTATTAAGCATTAAAGAGGGTTCCAATTTAATTTTGCCCACAGTGTATTAATGAATTGTGTGTGTGAAGTAGGAGACTGTTTACTTATTTGCGCAATTAGAGTCGTTTTTTTTTTGTGTTTGTTGTAATTTAGTTATAAGTAGCCAAGTGCTAAATAAAAATATTTTCCTTTCATTACATTTCGAAGAAAATTGTCGATTTTAAAAATAATCATCTTATAATTTGCATTGAACAATGATACATAGAAGTTATTTTATTAATTTCTTTGTTTTATCAGTAAAATCTGTACATATACTTACCTTTTTTCAGATTTTCAATGTGTTTTATTGTGATGATATTTTGTTCCCTTAAAAACTTATTATTTACCTAATAAACAAATGGCTACTAGAGATTTTAATTTATTTTCTAAAGTTTCAGTTAAAGTACACGTTTCTATTTATTTATATGAAGTATTCGTGCAATCGTTGGTCTATCAATTGTCTTCATTCAGTTGTCGTATAACCCGGTGAGCTGTCTGGATCCCCTACTGACTAATTACCTCATCTGGTTCCAGATAGACGATAGATATATTACGCTTGCCTTTGTTACCCAATGCTGAAATTGATGCCTCCCAAGTGTATTGACGATAAGTAGGCTTTACACTAGTGAGAGTTCTTCCCAAAGACATTTAACCTGAAGAGACGGGACAAATGGTTCTTTGTTTTCCCCCAACATTGAGGCACATTCTATGGTCGATAGATGTAGCGTTGCCAAATTTTAAGTTTACAAGTTACTGTACATACTTTTTTCATATAAATAAAATTATAACACTAAATACTTATTTTCCCCATTTTTGATTCATCAAAAACCGGTTCTGAAGTTCTTACATGTCAATCTGGCAATGCCGCTTCCCTTGGTTCCGCCTTGTTTTACCCCCAAAATATTTATAGTATGCACGTAGTAAAGTAACTGCACCAATAGATTGAGAGCATTGAAGGTCGACGACCGACGGCTCTTCCCCGTTCGAAGTATACTAACTCTGTAACGTTTGAAAACCAGTGAAGGCACTGCTGTAAATATGTTTATCTACTTTAATTATATTACCTATATACCTACCTAATTCGGGTACTTATTAATACAATAGCTTTATAGAAATACCCTAACAATTGACTGGCTTAACAAATCTAAATAAACCAATTACAATTGCCAATACTCTAGATTTAATCTTTTTTTCTAGATATACCAGTTTATTTAGGAGATTTTTTCAGTGATAGTAGCATTTATAATGAAATGAATAGTATATTATTTTATATGAAGGAAAAGTGATACTTTTCATGGCGCGCTCGTGTTTTAACAGCCGAACGGAGTGAGGCTGGTAATAGAGAGCAAGCCAGGAAAAGTAACTTTTCCTCCAAATAAAATATGCTGTTTTTTCTTAATGCAAAAACATCTCTTTTTAATGGTAATAATATCTAATTATTATTAAAGAAAAGTGGGTTCGCAAGGCGGCTTAGACCGGTGTCGGTGGATAGGCACAGGTTGTTGCTATAGTAATGTAACATAAAGCTGTCAGTGGACACTGTCAAAAATAATTATTATTTTTTGCTATAGTAATGTAACATAAAGCTGTCAGTGGACACTGTCAAAAATAATTATTATTTTTTTAAGATTGCGTCTCCGATTGCGTTTTAATTCCGTATTGATAAGCAGTTATTGAGTAAGTTCTATTAAATAATAACCAATTTGTTCCTAAATTAGTGATCTTTAGAAATGCAGTCACAAATTGAGTGATAGATACAAATTGTAGTTTAATAAATCTTGAGTTGTTGACGCTTATTTTGTTGTCTGCTTGTATTGTATCTATGTTGCTATGACAACACTTTTACCTCCGCCGGCGGAAAAGTGTACTTTTCACTCGCTTATTCGGGTATTTAAATTAAAGGGCTTCGTCTCCGTTTTAGAGCTTCGCCCTCATAGGTCCCATTACCAGATCTCTAAAAAAAGGGGCCCAATTATAGGGCTTCGCCCCCCGGGAGCTCCTTTTTGCAAAACTGTAGAAAATGGAACTCTTATACCAGGGGCCCCCTTTTAAGACTTGGGGCCCCATTTTAGGGCTTCGCCTTCGGGGGCTCCATTGCTAAATCTGTAAAAAATGGGACTTCCGAACCATAGGCCTCATTCTAGGGTTTCGCCCCCCTGGGCCCCATTTTAGGGCTTCGCCCTCGGAACCTCTTTTTCAAAATATTTGGAAAATAGAGACCCCACTCCGGTGGCCCCATTTAAGGACTGTGCCCCTAGTTATAGTTTAACGAGAATCTCTTACTCACGTAGCTTCTTTCATTAGGAATAAAATTTTCTGATAAATCAATAATAAAAATATTTCCCATATAACATGTAATTTTCTACCACACTCCCAGTGGGGCACCCTGTATGTAGCAGTCGTAGAAAAAGTGTAGTGTGCTACACGTGCTGAAAAGACTTTTTATACTCATGAGAGTTTATCACACTCGCTTACGGCTCGTGTCACCAAACTGTCTCATTCGTGTGAAAAGTCTTATTTTCAGCACTTGTTGCACAATATACTATTTCTATTCTGGTATCATAAAGAAGTATTTTCGATACGCAAGGTAGTGTCGAAAAAAAGCTCTTTTCGACACTATTTTTGATGACTGGTTGGTATGATATTAACAAAATTGTGCAATGTCAAAGCTCACTAGCAAAAATTTCGACACCGTTTTGAATGGGATTCCTAATAATACAGACATCAAAAGTGACAAGATGGCCGTCCAACGTTTGATCGCGACTTGAATAAATTAATGTTTTTCATTAAAAAACGTGCAAAATAGCACTCTTCGCCCAGTTTTGTTTGGTTTCAAATGGACGTTTTAAAGCTTGAATTTGTGCGACGTGACGCGACCTGTAACTTTTTTGTATTTCGTGAGTGATTTCCTATAAATATTTTTTATAAACTTTATATCAAAGTAACGATGGTCTTGCGGTGTGAGGTATGCAAAATCTCTAGCTATTATCATCCGAACCTGAGTTTCCACAAGTAAGTAAAAGTAAATGAAACGCAGAGGTACAGTGGGCACCATTTTGTGATGTGATTAATTAATATTTTATAATACTTACCTATGTATGTGATATTAATGGATAATCTGATATGTTTGCAGTCATTTACCAACCTCTATTAAATAATTTTTGAAGTGAATACTTCTTTGGTTTCATGGCAGTGGTTTTGCAAGGACACGGAAAAATTTCGTGACACAGCAAAATAACTATTTTGTGTTAACTAACCTTCAGAACCCATATCTAACCCAAACTAACTCAATCTAACCCACACACTATAAATAAAACATAAATATATTATTTAAATAATGCACTCGAATAAATACCATCATTTCAAATTAAACGTATTTACTTTATTGAAATTATTATTATGATGGACTCACATTTTCAAAGTCTACGTCTATGAACTGTCCTTGCTTTCGTTCAGGCGAGGACGGGCAATACTACATTTAGTAGTGGGGACGAAGTTTGACAAAAGTTTGTACACGATACATAAAAATATAAGGAGGCGGGACAATCGTTTTGTTGATATTTTTGCAAGATTTCGGATTTTTATGAATGAGTTGTCGGGTCTCTTTGGGTTAAATGTTTTTGGTTCTTCCTTACCTCCCGTTTTTTATGGCAGTAGCACACACACTAAAGAGAGCTCCTACGGCACTCGACGAGCGGTGCGTGTGCGAAAATGTTAATTCACGCACGGTTCTTAAACAGTTTAAGGTCATAATTAGGGGAAAACAGATGTTCTGGGAGTAAGTTCCACAGTGATGCAGTGCGTCAGA
>MU191257.1:0-23726 GCA_016904865.1 Pissodes strobi | reverse complement strand
AGCACACACACTAAAGAGAGATCCTACGCCACTCGACGAGCGGTGCGTGTGCGAAGATGTAAATTCACGCACGGTTCTTAAACAGTTTAAGGTCATAATTAGGGAAAAACAGATGTCCTGGGAGTAAGATCCACAGTGATGCAGTGCGCCAGACAAAGGAGTCCTTGTAAAGCGACGTTTTAGGTGTTTCCAGTTGTACGACAAACGGGTGCTACCAGTCGTCTATCGTGACTATCTGACAGGCGCTGCTTGGGGCGGAATGGCGCGGGCCAAATCCTGGGAACATCTGCCTTGAAAATATCTGTAAAACAGAAACAAATCTCGGCCACATGTCTGCAGTGTTCCAGACTATCCAGATCGCGGGTCAACTCCGGGTCGCAGACGAGACGCACAGCCCTCTTCTGAATGGAATCCAGCAGCTTTAGGGTATTCTTAGGAGCCACACCCCAGATGTGTGCGTTATACTCTAAGCACGGTCTCATTTGCGCTTTGTAGAGCAAAAGTAGCTGCTGCGTTGTATATAGTTTTTTGTTGCGAAATGGGCGCACCAAGCTTCTGCGAGGCCGTCTTTACGATGTTAGCAACATTGTCATGCCAGGGCATATTGCTGTTGACCGAGAAACCCAGTAGTCCAATTGACGAGGATGAAGGAATGGTCGATCCTGCCATAACGCCGTATTAGTTTTCTTGGTAAACGTGGCTGCTTCGGTTTTTGCAGCATTAAATTGGACCAAATTCCTGTCGCCCCAAGTTCGAACTTTTTTCAGATCTTGATTAATTGTTTTAATCTGCTACTGTCTGCAGTAGTAAGTCTCAGTCGCTGGTAAAAGCTGTTCTGATCTAAATTGGGAGACAAAGGTACTATCAGCTGCAAAACTGTAAACGGGATTATTGGTTTCGGTTAGCAGGGCATTGATATAATTTATATAGATTAGAAACAGAGTTCAGGAAAGTATTGTGCCGTGAGGCACTGCCGCATTTATGGTGAATATGTCGGAGATGTGTCCATCAATTGCAACGTGCAGAGATCGGTTCTTAAGGAAGCTGGCAAACCAGCTGCAGAGATGCTGGCAATCCGAAGGATTGCAGTTTGTTGAGCAAACCGTCATGCCAAACTCTATCGAATGCCTTTGAAATAACTAACGCAATCGCTCGATATTCTCCGTAGTTCTCAATTGCCTTACTCCATATGTGTGTGATATAGGCCAATATATCTCCTGTCGATCTCTGTTTGCGGAAACCGTATTCATTATCGCTAACTATTCTGTTGATCTCGGGGTACTTGAGTAGTTGCTGATTGGCTACACGTTCCATGACTTTAGACATTATTGTAAGCAAGGCAATTGGACGATAGTTTGATGACGTGGTATTCTTGCCATTTTGGTACAGGTTGCACTCGAGCGACTTTCCAAGAAGATGGGTATATCCTGTTTCGGTAAGACAGAGAAAAAAGACTGGAATGAATGGGTATTGAAGTACGCCCAGCCGTTGTTGACTATAGTTCGTTGGCGCAGTTCTTTAACACGATGGCAGGTATTTCATCCGGTCCTGATGCCTTTTGCGTATCTAGCTCTTTGAGGATTTTGCGAATATCACTGTGGTGAACCTTAACTTCTGTGGTAGTGTTGATGTTGGATATAATGGAGAGATCCTTGCCTTGGGGGCATGGGCGTAGACAGGATTTTTTTTCTCATGGGGGGCGAGCCGTAGACAAGGCAGCAGTAGTGGCAAATTTTGGGGGGCCACGCCCAATTTTTACACAAAAGTCATGAGCCGGTTGAATTCACAGGGGAGGTCACGGCCCCCCCTGGCCCCTCCCTGTCTACGCCCATGCTTGGGGGACGTTTAAAGTAGAGTGCGATGAAAACATTTAAGCGAGATTCTTTGCTTTCCTTAGCTGTATTCGGCGTGACGCCACGTACGTCCGTCAAAGGTGGGAGAGATGTTTTTGTAAAGTTATTCCTTACTACCTTTGCTATCGACCAGACAGAGATATGCTGTTTTAAAACGAACGTCTCGGAAAAATGCTTCGCAGGCAGAAAGTTTTATGTGTAAGTAATCAAGGCGGCATATGCGAAGACGGATTTATGAGTATCTGCAATATGACAGCAACGGTTGTCAAAGTAAAAAATGCCATTATCTGTGACGGATGTTGCTCGTATTGTGGCCTTAATTGAGGATGGCCGAAGTCAATGTTATGTGTCCGATACCCTGGGTATACCTCGAACAACAGTCCAGGATGCCTGGAATCGGTATATGGAAACGGGAAATTTCACCAGGCGAGTGGGTTCGGGAAGAAAACGGAAGACAAATGCAATTGACGACCGCTTTATTGTCTTGAATACTTTACGAAATCGTAGAATTACAGCGTTTCAGAATCAACATCTGCTACAAGCCGTGCGTAGAACTCAAGTCAGTGAGAGAACAATCCGATGAAGATTAAAAGAAAACAGCTTGTCTGCAAGGAGGCCTGCCACAGGACCCTAGCTACTTCCAAGACATCGTCGAGCACGTCTTCAGTTTGCGCGTTTACATGTGAATTGGGATATTGAGCAATGGACTAAAGTCCTTTTCATGGATGAATCGCGGATTTGCCTGCGGTCGCCTGATGGTCGGGAGCGAGTTTGGAGACGTCAAAATGAAGGATTTATGGACTGTGTAATTTCGGAACGCCTAAGTTTCAATGGAGGTTCTGTGATGGTGTGGGCGGGAATTTCTAGGGAGGTCCATACAGATTTAATCTTTGTTCAAAACGGCGCCTTAAATGCACATCGATATATTGAGGATATTCTACAGAACGCTGTTGTTCCCTATTCTCATTTTATCGGAGACGGGTTTGTATTAATGCAAGATAATGCGCGACCACACGTGGCATTAGTAGTTAACGAATATTTGGACGAAGTGGATATTGAACGAATGGTTTGGCCAGCTTGCAGCCCTGAGTTCAACCCCATTGAACATCTGTGGGACCAACTTCAAAGGCGCATTCGTCGTCGACCTGTTTTACCCGACAGCCTTCAAGATCTGCGAATTGTACTTCAGGAAGAATTTGATGCCATTCCACAAGAATTTGTAACAAACCTGATTGATTCAATGCCACGTCGACTAAATGAAGCGGTTTTGAAGCGAGGAGGCCACACTAGATATTAGTCCCTTGCAATTTATTTATCTTTTTTTTATTTTCATGTTTTTGTTAGTTTTCAGATTAAACTTACGTTCTGATGTTTGTTTGATTTTTTAACGCTTTTTTCGAGGCGTTTGTTTTAAAGCAGCGTATCTCCAACACAAACGGAGATAATGTCATGATTAAAAAAACAAAATGTTCACAAAAGATGAGGCTACAATTATTGTATTGCCCTGTATATGCTCAAAATAAAATCGGGATAAAAATTTCTGACGTTGCATCCGTTAAGAAGGAATCAATTTACAATTAAAAAAAAATCATCAAAATCTAACGAGTGGTTCTCGAGAAATCCAACTTTGAAATTCGGGCAAGTTTTTAGTGGCCGGTTTTTTATGCCGGTGAGTGTATTATCAAGAATAAAATTTTCTGAGAAATCAATAATAAAAAAGTTTCCCATATGTTGCATACTTTTTTGGACACACTGTATATATATGGTGATGTAAATTTTTACATATTTTCAGTTTTGCATTTAAATTCAAAGTTCACGCGTAGACTTTTATCTATTGTGATAAACTACTTACACATAAATTTGAATATAACTTGAACACTGATCAATAATACAATAAATAATAAACTACTTAAGTGCTCGCTGGTTGTACTAAAACGTATCGTGGACGTGCAACTTCAGCAAGAAATTTCAAGTTAGTTATAGAATATGGTCAACAAATGTAAAAATAAAGAAATTTCTTAAATTCTAAACAAAAAGTGTAGGAATTAATATGTCAAGATTTATTGGGAAATAAAAACGCCATTAAATTTAATACAATGTCTCAGAGAACCCAAAACAGATGCGTAAGCGGCTATTTAAATGCGTGCAACAAACTTAGCAGCGAATGACTCATGTTCGTAGATGGCTTGAACAGGTTTTGGCTATCTACAGTTTAGTGCGGGCCCGTGCGGAAAAAGCGTTCTAAGTCGCAACACAACCACAAGCGGAATAGTACGGAGTCATATTCAATCTTATTTTTAAATTAAATAATTAAATTAGTTTAAATCTGTTAGTGACATGCCTGGTTATAGGTGCCGGCATTTCCTGTTGTTCAAACAGAAGCTCTAGCGATAAATCTTTTTTCAGGTGCCCTAAAGACCAAGAAAGGTATGTCTTGTGATTTTTACATGTCAAAGCAAGTTATTTATATTGTCACGACTAACAACCGTCCGAACGTTTTTGTGCTACCCTATAGAACTAGCTGCCGCCGTGCCGCTCGCTTCTCTGCCTGTATGAATCATCGCCCGGCCGGCCGCGAAGTTTCAGGATCGCTGGAATTATCTCGATGGCCTCGTCGAGATCATATAGAGTGGCCTCGGAATACTTCCCGAATATTCGTGATAGATTTAAGATTATATATAAGCAGACCTAAGGCGAATGTTAGTCAGCCGGTTAGTCAGTTAGTTCAGTTCAGTTAATCATTGAGTGTTGAATAGATATTAGTTGTAAAGTTATAAGAGTAGTTTAAAGTGTTAAATTGTATACAGTGGTAGTGAATAAAGAGAGTATTAGTTGAAAATAGTCAAGTTGTTTTTTTGTTAAGAACCCACGGGAAAAACGTAACAATATATTTGCCTGAAAATAGACAAAAACTCACTAACAACTGCTCTTGAAAACTGGACATTTCAAACGCTTATTCGGGTATTTAGATTAAAGGGCTTCGTCTGCGTTTTAGAGCTTCGCCCTCAGAGGTCCCCCCATTCCCGGATCTCTAAAAAATGGGGTCCAATTTTGGGGCCCCCCCCCCCCCCCCCCCCCCCGGGGCTAGGGGTACATTCGTAAAATGGGGTCATCGGTGTGGGGTCCATTTTTTACCAAATATTTTGAAAAAGTGGCTACGGGGGCCTAAAATGAAGCCCCATGGGGGCAAACCAATAGAATGGGGCCTATGGTACGGGAGCCACATTTTTTACAAATTTAGGAACGGAGCCACCGGGGGCGAAGCCCTAAAATTGGGCCCCAAGCCTTAAAAGGGGGCCCCTGGTATGAAAGTCGCATTTTCTACAATTTTGCAAAAAAGGGCTCCTGGGGAGTGAAGCCCATTTTTTAGAGATCTGGGAATGGGACCTCTGAGGGCGAAGCTATAAAACGGAGACGAAGCCCTTTAATCTAAATATCCCAATAAGCGTGTGAAAAATATACTTTGCACATGCTATGTGCAAAATATACTTTTCACACGATGTTTGGAATGTCCAGTTTTCAAGAGCAGTTGTTACTGCGTTTTTGTCTATTTTCAGGGTAGTCGTAGAAAAAGTATAGTATGCAACGCGTGTGAATAACACTTTTCACACGAGTGTGAAGTTTAGGCACTATTTCACAATATACTATTCTACCACACTTCCAATGGGGCACCCTGTATGTGGCAGTCGTAGAAAAAGTATAGCGGGCTACACCTGCTGAAAAGACTTTTCACACGAATGAGACAGTTTGGTGACACGAGCCGTAGGTCGTAGTCTTATTTTCACCACCTGTTGCACAATGTACCATAATGATACTCACATATACATAAATAAAATTGGTTGCCAGCCGCAGGTTTAAAACTACTTTGTGCGGGCAATTCAACTCCGCGGATAGACGCGTCATAAAACGAGATTCGCAGGGCCGGATTACCCACTAGGCCAGCTAGGCTATAGCCTAGAGGCGCCCATGCAGTAGGGGCACCGCGGACCCAGCGGCAGTTCGGCGCAGCGCGACGTCCGATACCCTAAAATATCCCAATGTCCAAATTTATCGCCTTGTTAAGGTGATAATATTCTGATTTTACCCTAAAACTTTTATTTTATCGATGTAGTAGGCAATTGATGCAGAAAATACTGTGGAAATCTTTATCGGAGTGTCGCTCCCAGTTCCGAACGCCAAAAAACTTTAGGGCGTCGCGTGGCATTAGAGTCTACAGCTAGCGTTTTGTTTACATCCCTAATCCCGGCACGGACTGATAAAGAGTAAGCTCAGCAAACATTAACAATAGACTAGAAGGTGGAATCGCAACCGGTCCCAGGAGCTTCTTGTGAGATGCAATCGAAATATTATATTAAGATACTATTTTTAAAATACCATATTTTTCGCACGAGCATGCAGGGCCGTATTACCACTAGGCTATCTAGGCTATAGCCTAAGGGCACCTAGGCAGTGGGGACGCCGCGGGCCCGGTAGTTTCCAAACTTCTCGCCTTGTTAAGGTAACAATATTTGAATTTTACTATATAATTTTTGTTGTCGATGTGGTAGGCAATTGATGCAAAAAATACAGTAGAAATCTTTGTTGGCGTAACGCTTCGTGTTCCGAACGCCAAGAAACTTTAGCGCTTCTAGTTTAAAAACGAAAATCGGTAGGTATATCCTTTCAAATCAATTAAATCACCGCAAAGCCCACAGTGAC
Organism: Pissodes strobi; assembly: GCA_016904865.1. Classification (NCBI taxonomy): domain Eukaryota; kingdom Metazoa; phylum Arthropoda; class Insecta; order Coleoptera; family Curculionidae; genus Pissodes; species Pissodes strobi. The sequence continues at coordinate 17,175 of MU191257.1, read as the reverse complement.
ACATATTACTGAGAGCGGCCGCCGCATGCGCCCGCTTTATTTTCATAAAAAGAATAAATTATTTTCCAACTAAAAACGCCGCACGTCGCTAGCCCCTATCCAGCCCTCGCAAAAAGAGCTAGGCAGTCGGGACGGAATAATTTTACGCTGTTGTCAAATTTATATAGAGAGCATATTTATATTTTTAAATTTTATTAGATGTACTGTTAGCCAAATGAAAGAACCTGGATGAAAAGAATGCGGGCAAAAAATGTCCTCGCATATTTATGCTGCCACATTTTTTTTCCAACAATCCAAATTTATTTTCTGTCTAGTTTCCTATAGTGAATATACATATTTAAATTTCCTACTTGAATAGTTAATTTTGTTATTTTCCTTAATACTACTGTCTTCTATTATTTACTATTTTATTTACACAGGGAAATCCGGAATAAGTATACTATTTATATTTTATTCGCCTTCAAGCTATTTAAAATACGAGACAACAGACAACAGTGCGACGTTTACTTGATTTTTAGCGGGGAGGCAGTTTCCTGATTGGCGACAGGATATATTAAATACACTTTGACCCTAGACAAATACCTAACTTTTTTATATATTTTAAAATTTCGGCTGCGACTCGCTTTAGCCATTGGCGTGGAAATTGCCGAACTGTGTGGTTATTTCTATTATTTGGTTTGTAGGGTCTGGTGATATATAGGTTTTGTCGATTTTGCAAATTCTCTTTTTTTCCTAGAAAGGGGGTGTCCTATAGAGTAGCTTAAGCCAAAAAATCAGAGGATCCGCTAAGTTGCGAACGTAGTCGCGATAACACGTGTTGCTTTATAGGTTCCCAACAATTGCCTATATTTAGTAGAAATAGTAAAAGTAAATTTTTGAAAATGGTGCCTGTGAATCAGTGAGTACTTTTTGTGTGAATATAGTGTTTTTCTCAGAAACGGTAAATTTTGGAACTTATACATCGATTTGTACTGTGTTTAATTGGCGCCAAGACTCTTGTTTACATTCTTATGTAGCAGCTACGTTCCAAATTTACACCTTTGATGCACAAACTTTTTTGATTATTTTAATATATATTTATGAACTTTTGCACGTTGTTCTTATGTCCGATTCTTGGAAATGTATGTTTTTATTGGTATTAATTCTGTTTCTTTTTTGGTGCAACACACTGGGTATATTGTAATATTTTAATCACGTTTTGCAATGGGTGATCTTAAGTGCTGCAGAAACAAATCTTTTAATAATTGGGTTTGTATAGTGTGTAAAAACATTTTCCACCAAAGCTGTTGGAAAAGAACAAAATATTATGATGTAATAGACAATAATTTAATCTGTTGTTCAAAGGCTTGTAGAGAGGTTATGTGTAATGATGAAGATGATGATATTTCTCCTATTTCCACATTGACTAGTCTTATAAAGGATTTAAGAACAGAAATTGATGAGAAAAACAGATTTATTGAGCGCCAGAAGCGAAATTCTTGCTCACTGGTTTCTGAGGTAGCAGATATTGAGGCTGGTTTGGCAAAACAAATTGAACACCTAAAACTACAAATATCAGATCTGCTCAATACGAATGAGGAACAATTCAACATTATTTAAGCTTTACAGAAGCCTGAAACACTTGATATAGATACTCAGACCATCATGGAAATGCAAAGCTCGGCAACTCAAACTATGATATCAAGAACGTCAAAACCAACACAGACTGATTCTGTCTCTAGTAATTTAAAGTGTTTAAACTGCTCTGTAGAATGCGACTCACCGTCTAGGCCTGCACCTCCTTTACTGTCGTTTGCCACAAGGGAATGTCAGACTAGTGTCAGCATGCAGGTGCTATCGAACTCCCATACTCTTGATGATGAGCTCGAAGTTGCGCTTCTTATTTACAATATGATGAGTATTCAGGTTCCTAGATATACCCAGACGGAGCCCGATATCAATTGCGGTATGAGTCTTGCTGATGAGTTAGCGACTCATGATCTTGTGGGCAGAAATCTTCTAACCTCTGAAAGTTCTGAAACTTCTGATTGTCTTTCAAGAGAAGCCCACCTGCCGATTACAAGTTATGGAGATACGGCAGCACAGAATAGCCCTCAGTATGGCGAAGTCACAACGCCGCAGCTCCCGGATGTTGTGGGTATTGAAAATACTCACCTGCTCATGTCAGTTGTCAATAGCAGTGTTTTGGTGTTTGGTGATCGCAGTGCAAGAGGTGTAGCTTCTGGTGTGACACTTTCCTTGAATTCAGGGACCTACGTTGTATATGGAGAATCTCATCCTAATTATTCTTTGGTGCAAATGGCAAACCGAATATTTCAACTAACAACTACTTATGGTACTGCTGATAACATTATTGTGTGCTTGGATCTGCGTGTCACAAATTTTGACCGTTACTCTTTGTATAAATTACTTACTCTTGGAAAATGTACAAACCTTACTTTAAGTTTGACTTATAACAAATTTTGCGAGTTTACATACACACATTTTGTTACATTATGTAGCCAATTTCTTGATAAGCAAAGAGCTTCAATAAGAATTTTTGGCAATAATATATTATATGGTAGATTCAGGCTTAATAAAAGAGCTCTCTGTGTTTGTCTGTCTCAATATGTTAGCGCTAGTAACGCATTAAGAAATGTATTTGTACTGTCTCCGGTTATCGGAAACATAAGTATTCCCGTGACCGTTGAAACCAACATTTGTTTGTCTGTGGACTCGGACCGCAATAAAGTCTTAAGTCCTTCTCTTGCTGCTATTGACCATTCAACTTTTCCGATAACCATGACACATTAAGATCTCACATAGGAAATTTTCTGATTTCTTATCAGAACACCAGGGGAATTAAAACTAAACTTACCTCTTTAAAAATGTCAATGTTACTAAATGATTCTGATATTATTGCTCTGACAGAAACTTGGTTAAATTGCTCCATTCACAATCAAGAATTTAATAGCACCTCTAGAAATATATTCAGAAAAGATAGAGACTATACTTTGACACATAAGAAACAAGGTGGAGGAGTTCTTTTGGCGGTTAGAAAGCAATATAGTACTGACATATGTGATATTTTTGATAGGGATTTGGAGGCGCTCTGTGTGAGGTTATGTCTGGGATTAGGTAGATGCTTGTATGTCGTTGTTGTTTATATTGCTCCTGGTTCTGAGGTTGACACTTACCGTAGATTTTATCAATGTATTGAGTCTAACTTGTTGAACTATGATTGTATAATACTAGGAGATTTTAACTTGCGTGACCTTGTGTATACTAATATGCATAAGGAGCCTATTTGTGATTTTAATAATTTTTTAGCTTTTACAAACTTTATGCAATGTAATAATATTTTAAATGTAAATAATGTGATGTTAGATTTAGTGATTTGCAGTCCACGCCTATACTACTGCGAGGTGATAACTGAGACGGAACCATTACTGCCCATTGACAATCACCATCCTCCATTGTTGATCAATTTAAACTTAAAAACTAAGGAAACTTACGTTAAATACACACCTAATTTTAAGTACAATTTTAAAAAGGCCAACTTTTTGTTGATGCGTGAGCTATTTCTCAATCAAAGGTGGGACAGTTTGCTTGCATGCAGGAGTATCAATGATGCAGTAACTGTTTTTTACCAGATACTTGAAGATATTTTAAAAAAATGTGTCCCGTTGTCTAGACAGATTGGTAGAGTTTTTCCTGTTTGGTATAATGCAGACATTATTAGGCTTGTTAGAACTAAGGAAAAATTATTTAAACGGTATAAGAGAACTAAAATAAATTACTGGTTTACGAGGTATATTGAAGTTAGGCGCAACTGAAGTATGCTATAAATTCGAACTACAAGGAGTATATGTCGGAGGTTCAAGCTGCCTTGGCTTCTAATCCCAAATATTTTTGGAGTTTTATCAAGAGTCATAGAAATGAATCCGAGATTCCTGCAACTTTAAATTACAAAAACATATCTTACACAGGATCTCAAAACATTGCTAACATTTTTGCTGCCTACTTTGGTGATGTTTTTTCTAATCCTGAATCTCTTCCTTGGAAGCCCAATGTTTGTTTTGATTATTTTTGCTACGACCCCATTTTGGAGAGTGATGTTTTCAGTGCATTAAATGGGTTAAAGGGAAATAGGGCTATTGGCTTTGATGGTGTTCCGGGATATATTTTGAAGGGCTGTGGTGACCTACTAACCCGACCATTGACGTTTATATTTGATCTTTGTCTTAAGACATCAACCTTCCCCAGTGAATGGAAGGTTAGTAAAATAATTCCCGTTTTTAAGGGTGGTTTAAAGCGGGAGGTGGTAAACTATAGACCAATTTCCATTCTTAATTCTATTTCTAAGGTGTTTGAAATTGTTCTTTTCAATAGACTGTACGAGGATATTAGACATCATATCTCTGAGCAGCAGCATGGTTTCCTACCCCAAAAATCTACTTTGACGAACTTAGTGATTTTCTCTCAGTACATCCATACTTCACTAAACAAAAAGTCTCAAGTTGATGTTATATTTACCGACTTCCAGAAGGCTTTTGACAGGGTTAAGCATACTGTAGTGGTTAAGGCCCTTCAGCGAATGAATGTAGCACCGGCTCTCACTATGTTGTTGATGTCCTACTTGTCACAGAGTCAAAATATTGTAGAAATTAGTGGCTTTAGGTCGAATCCTTATCCTAGTCATTCAGGTGTTCCTCAAGGGTCAAATCTGGGACCATTACTTTTTGTTGCGGCAATAAATGACATGTGCAAGTCATGCAAGTATTCTACTGCCCTTTTGTTTGCTGATGACTTTAAAATGTTCTTGGAAATTGATGGACCTGGCAGCGGGTGCGAACTCTTACAGGATGATCATAATAGGGTGGTTAAGTGGTGTGCGGAAAATGGTTTTGCTCTCAATACACAGAAATGCGCCTCCATGAGTTTTACACTGAACAAGAATATTCATAGACATGTATACAGTGTTGATGGTTTGCCTCTGTGTGCTGCCTCTAACCATAAAGACCTGGGGATAATGTTTGACGCTGGTTTAGCATTTTCTGATCATATTGCTGCTAGGGTTAAGGAAGCACATGGTATCTTGGGGTATGTTATTAGGACAACAAAGAATTTTAGCCTACGTGTATGTGTTAGGTTGTTCGAAAGTCTCGTGTTGCCAAAACTAGAATATGGTTCTGTTATATGGTCCCCACAATATGATACTTGGGTTAACTATATTGAACGTATACAAAGAAAGTTTCTAAAATACTTATATTTTAAAAGGTTTGGTTACTACCCAGAAAGAGGCTTTGATAATTGGACTCTGCTTCATATGTTTGAGTGTTTATCTATGGAAAACAGAAGGGTAAAAACATGTCTGATATTTCTTTTTAAGATTATTAGTAATAAGGTGGACTGTCCCAAGATTTTATCTGAAATTAAATTTTCATTTGGCGCCAGAAGTACTAGATCAAGAAATTGTTTCTACCTGGATTTCCCTCGCACTAATACCTTTAAGGCTTCACCTATATATAAAATGTGCTCTTTATTCAATAAATATGCCTCTGATATTGATATTTACCAAGTTCCTCTGAATCAATTCAAAATTATGATTACTAATAGGCTTTATGAACATCAATCTGCAATGTTACCGTAGAACTGTGATTTGAATGACTGTCGTTTTAACTTTTTGTAGTTAGTTTTTTAGTTATATATCGTTACATTTGTACTTATAAGTTAAATATTGTTTGTTCTTGCTGTTGAGTGTTTTTATATTGTTTTTTGATGTACTATTGTATCTGCTATGTGTTAAGTTTGGTATCTGTAATTGGCAATCATTGCTGTTGATACTGTAAGAAATAAATAAAAAAATAAAAAATAAAAAAATAAATTTGAGCCGAAAAATGCCCTCAAAGTTCGAGTTTTGACACACATTTTCAGCACCACTTCACAAAAGCCCTAGAAATATAGACAAAACACATCTGAAAATCAATTGTGGGGTGAAAATATTAACTAGGCGACATTTGCGTCGAACGGGAGGCCTCCATTTTGTTCCGGTCCTAATTTAAAGCGACTCATAGCCCCAAAAAGTAAAATAAAAATTTTGGGTTAGTTTTGGTTAGCACTTGGGTAGTTTCTATTTGTTGAGCTCCCGTAGCGAGCGAAGCGAGGGCCATGCATGAAGTGTTTAAATAAATGAAGACTTATTTGTTGACTCTATGTAACAGTCACGACATCCGACTAAATACTATCGTGCACGTAACATATGAAGAAACGTTCGGCATAGCCGAATGGACATCTTGCCTGTTACATACGAATATGCGTCCTGGGAGCGAGCTCCACAGTGATGCAGTGCGTCAGACCAAGGAGTTCTTGTAAAGCGATGCTCTAGGTGTTTCCAGTTGTACGACGAACCGGTGCGCTCTTGCCGTCTATCGTGACTGTCTGACAGGCGTAGTCAGGGGCGGGATAATCCTGGGAACATCTGCCGTAAAAGTATCTGTAAAATAGGGCCTTCTCGGCCACATGTTTGTGGTGTTTCAGACTATCCAGATTCCGGGTCGCACAACTATCTGCTGAACGAAATCCAGTAGCTTTAGGATGTGCTCTGGTGTGGCACCCCAGATGCGTGAGGAATATTCTAAGCACGGTCTTATTTGCGCTTTGTAGAGCAAGAGCAGCTGCTGCGGTGTATACAGTTTTTGTTGCGAAATAGCGTACCAAGCTTCTGGAAAACTGATTTTGCGATGTTAGCAACGTGGTCATGCCAGGATATTTTGCTGCTGACCGAGACACCCAGTAGCCGATTGAATGAAGACGAAGGGATGGTCGATTCTGCCATAATGATATCATGGCCCGCCGTATAGGCCCTCTTGGTAAACGTGGCTGCTTGGCTGATTTTTCAATGTGCATTTGCATTCATTCATCGGAATAAAAGAGACACTCATTCGATTACACTATTGTATGTCTATATTCGTCACATATTTCATTCCATACATGGCCCTCCGCTCGCTCCGGGGGCGTAACCAAACAAACCTAACCCAAACTAACCCAAGACATGCCCAAGTGAAGAAAAATAATCTAAAAAATATTTGCATTTTCGACTGACAAATTTTTATTTGTATTTTTTTAATTCCGGCATGACTTGGGTTAGTTTGGGTAGTTTGGTTGCGCCGCCGGAGCGGAGAGTCATACGTGATGTGGAATATTAAATATACTCAAATAGTAAACAAACACTGTTATTCCCCATAAGAAAATGTGCAACTTTTGGAAACACTGTGCCAGGCCCCCAGTGCCGTTTACTAAAATTTCATTATTTTCACGTTACAATTTCAATATTTTCACGTTACACCTGGGAAAGTCGTAGTGGAAGTTTGCCCTTCTAGGGCAATTTAGGCTCAAAACGCGGATATTTTTTCGGTTCAAATGTGGCGGATCCTCCAATTTTTTTGGCTTAAACTACTCTATAGGACACCCCTTTTCTAGCGAAAAAAAAAGAAAATTTGCAAAATCAACACAACCTATATGTCACCAGACCCTTAATTTAATGATATCTTTGAAGTTTTAGCCTTTCTTATATTTTTCTTGCATTTAGTGATTATTATACGCGGTTAACTAATTTTTATATTTTCGGATAACTTTCTTAACTGAACTCTCTAAATTAAAATTTTTATTACAAAACAATTCCAAACGTTCTATAAAGTGCGTTTTTGAACATACTTGCTTCAATATTGCCTAACTTTAAATACAAAAATTGAACGCTAGAGATTTTATATATATTTTATTAGCTACGATAAACCCTTTTTTCCAAGTTAAGGGACGTCATCGATGATGTAGATACAAAACATTCAGGAAACGAACTCTACTTATTACTACAACATATTCATGTAATACCATTGTATACAATGTTAATACATACAACAAATATCATAGAATACTAGCGTTATTATAATAATGAGATATTATTATTATTATAGGACATATTTTGTACTATAAAACTGTAATATAAAAAAACTGTAATTAATTTGGACGTGTTAAACCAATCATTATTATCAATAATAATATGGTAAGAATAACCTCGTGTGCCTATGAGAAGGCAAGATTTTTTACGTGATAGTCCTCTGCCCCTTCAGTCGTCGTTAAGATTCACTCGCTTGGCGCACTATAGTATGCAGCCATGAGAACAATATCACAAAACAAGTTTTTCATAAATCTTCGAAAACAATTCCAAGGAAGCAACAGCGTCAACAGCGTAAAAAACACTAAATATAGTGAAAAAAACATATAAGAAGCGCTTTAAGTCAACAAAAGGTGACAGGCCTATCCATTTTAGCCATTGGATCGAAAACTGGTCTAAACATTAAACTTTTGTCACATAATTATTGACTTTGCTTCAATGAAATGCCGAAAAAAAAATTGAGCGAGTCTGCTAAAATACGAGACTGATGTGTAAACATATCCTATAACTACATCGGTTGTAAAAAAAATTACAACAGCACGTTGTGTTCCAAGCGGTCACCCATCCAACTACAAACCACGCTTGACGTTGCTTAACTTCAGTGATCGGACGAAAAGTGGTATGTTCAACGTGATATGGCCGTTACCTATACATTTTAGGTTGTTCAGAGAATAAAAAGAAACACATTCGCATTTATAATAGTAGTTAGGATTCTTTAATAATAGGTTTGTTCTAGCAGCGATTTAAAACGTTACAAAGCCATCTGGAGTTTGCGCATACCAATATAAGCGACACTTATATCGCTATGCCCAAACTCCGGATGGCTTTGTACCGTTTGAAATCGCTGCTAGAACAAACCTAATACTTACTGGCAGCTTCGGAGTGGATTAATTCCTTGCACAAATTCGACACGAAAATCTAATGCCACCAAGAATAACAACAACATATTAGGTACCCATACACCAGCGTTTACTACCGACAATCATTCTCCTAGCATTCTTTCCTTTCAAAATATTGAAGGGAGAATAAAACTTTGATCGCCCACTAACACAAATAGTTTTCGTGCCATCTTTCCCCCCAATTCTTCCCTTCGGACAGTCGTCTCATATTTAGAAGGGAAAATAATCTGCTTAGAGGCCACTAACGTAAAAATCATATTCTCCAGTTTTTTCCTATCAAAAGCGCTTGTGAAAAGAAAGAGTGTTGGTTAGTGTACAAATTAATCATCTGGGACGATACTGTTCCTGTTAGTGTGTCAATTTGCTTTATCCTCTCAGATTTTGGACTCGTTTCAAGTAGCTTGGTGTTATGCGGATCTATCATCTTATTACTCATTAACTGGCGTTCTTTTCTGCGAGATTCGACATTCCCATGGGAAAGAACGCTGGTGTTTGGGTACCAATCTTGTCGGTCTTGAACGTCGGTATATCGTGACAATAAATATGGAATGCGCATGTATCATCTTATTACCCACTAACTGGCGTTCTTTCCCGCGAGATTCTACATTCCCGCAGGAAAGAATGCTGGTCTGTGGGTAGCTATGGACACAGCTTATTTACCTTATAATCTTGGGCCGACATCCATTGATTTGGGAGAGTCAATAACCAACTTTTTCAAATTTTAGAAGACTCAATATTCTTTTAAACGTCTGGGCATCTGAATAATACTTTTGACAGTTCGTTTAATTTAAATTAACAATATGCTCTTTTATCGTCTAAAATCCGTTTAAAAACGATTGTAAATGGCAAAATTGTATAAAAATCTCCAAATTCGGACGAATTCGTCGTTTGAAGCGAAAATTCATTTTAAATTCAACCGTCCATTAAAAATAAGCTGTGTTATGGATCCAAATACACTGCGAATATAATATAATAAAAATAATACATTTGACGGTTCGTTTAATTTAAAATATGCTTTTTTATCGTCTAAAATCCCTTTAAAACGATTTTAAATGGCAAAATTGGATCGACTAGGCTAGAGCGCCTTGGACCCTTAATCTGGCCCTGCGAGCACGAAATTACGGAACTACCTTTGCGGGGAGTTTCCTAACGTAAGAAAGAGTGCGCTAAATGTCTTTTAAAACATGTATTTTATACTATTTTTTTTCTATTTTGCAGGGTTTTTTACTGAAAGACATTAATTTCGGTTAGGTGTTATGGAAGAACGTACTTTGCGAATGACACCTTTTGTATATGTATATTTTATGTTGTATGCAATAAATATTTTTCTTTCTTTCTTTCTTTAATTTATTCTAGTCTCGATCAGCAGTTGCGTGGACATCTTGTCGTTTTTGACGTCTTTATTAGTAGAAACAATTCAAAGCGGTGTCGCAGTTTTTGCTAGTGGGCCTTGACATTGAATAATTTTGTTAATATCACGATACGTTAATATCATAGAGACCATTCAAAAAAAGTAGTGTCGGAAAGAAGCTTCGACACTCCTTTTCGTGTCGAAATAGAATCATTTTGGACGCAAAAATCTGTTTTAAAACTTGTATTTTATACTAATTTTGTCTATTTTGAAAATTTTTAATGAAAAACATTAATTTATTCTTGTCTCGATCAGCAGTTGCGTGGCCATCTTGTCATCCTGACTAATTGCCATAGAGCAGTTTTCTAAATTAATTTCGATGAAAAAGATGACACAGGCATAACCTTATTTAATTTGTTTCCAAATTTAAAAGCTTTTTAAAGAAATTATCTTCCAAAAAACAGTTCATTCAAAAAAAATCTCTTGTTTTCAAACTATTTCAAAAAAAATAACCTAGCTCTTATATATTTCGGAATTGAATTCTGACTCTAAAAACAGCAATTACTGCTTAAACAACAATTCTTATAATATATTTAATATAAACCTAAAACCTATCCATGTCGTTTTGTATCTATTATGTGCAGTAAGAGAGGAAGTTTTTATTGCGTTCTCTAATAATTACAAATTGGAATTTAATAACATAATTAATTTAATTAATAAATCGACCAATTAATTTTTAGGCTCTTCCTCTAGTGACAGTTATTGTGGGAAGGAAAATTGCTGGGGATATTTCGACAATCCTCACAACAAATAAAGATGTTGACGAACCAAGAAAAACAACCATAGAAATGCCAAACTGCAATGCCTTAGTTAGAACAATTGAGCATAGTGGACCAAAATGGTGCTTATACATTAAAGGTAAGTAAGTGGGAGTTATTTAAATTTAAAATTAGTACTGCTATTGCATTTATTAAATAAAGTAGATAAAGAGTCTAGAAAAAATTAACTAAACTACGAAGTGGTTTAAATCATAAGGTAATACTCAAAATTCTCGACGAAAACTATACATTCTTCCCTTGAATTGAATCTTGCTCGGGCTTAGTTCCGAACTCCATTTCAAAGAAGAAACTAGAATGCATAGCACTCAGATTATTAAGCAACAAACATTAAAATATTGTAAACTGAGAATGTTTGTATAAAGAAAAAAAGAGGTTAAATATTTTTGTTTATTTCAGATGCATCAAATATATTTTCATTATCACGGTTTTTGTAAAATCACAAAAATAATAAAACAAATAACTGTTTACAATAATTTAGAAGAAATTTAGCGCCGGCGGCGGCGCGGCGGTGCGGATTTATATATTTTGCCTGAGGGCGGTTATGAATGTTGCTGTTGGGGACGTTGCAGCTGGTCAACTTTGTACTTATATACAGGGCATTCTATGTCGATGGACCTGTGTTCATCGCAATTGACACATTTAACCGTACTGCTCTCGCAGTCGGTAATGCTATGATTGCCGGCACATCCTGAGCAGCGCCAAGGTCGCATGCAATGGGACCAGGCATGTCCATGTCCCTGGCACCGCTTGCACTGTATTATTGGTTTTGTAGCTCTGCAGTAGTTCCAGGAGATTCTAACTCTCATCAAAGTCCTGCATTTCTGGTTTAGATGCTTCAGACTTATCCCAGCTTCGGTCACGTCCAGAAATAGGGGACTTGCAGTCTTTTTCATAAGGTACACGGCCTTAATGAACATGTCGTATTCTTCGACTAGGGCATTTTGTACCTCTCGTGCTGTTTCTCAACTTCTTTGAGCGTTCTGGATCTCCCGCTTTGCAGTGCATAGTCATGCGACAACTCGGATACGTCGTCGCCCGTCTCAGACACATCGGTGAAGCTGGGGGTGCGTCCCCAGGAACTACAAAAATTTCTTCAGTGGCTGTTAGCCGGCATGAAAATGCGGGTAAAAATCGCGTGAGGGCTCGTTTACAGGAGACCTCGAAATCATGGCACTCTCTTAGACGGTCAGAGAGCGAATTGGAATCAAACTGGAATTATTTTGCTATTCTTATTTGGTGAAATTGCATATGCTACTAATATTTATACTGCTTGAGCAGATTGGTTTTTCATCATATTTTATTTTGAGCTGCACCGCAAACCGCAGAGTAAAGGCTATTTATTAGCTCTAAATGGAACATATGAGACGAGGAATATGCTTTTTGTGTGCAAATTTGGTTGGAAGAATACAAATATGGCCTTATTACCTAAACATATATGATTGCCATATTTGTTATTATAAATACATAATAAGCTATCTTGCATTTGCAAGCAGCTAAAGAAAAATTCAAATTATATTGAAGCTACAATATCTGATGCTAACAGTAATAGTACAAATGTTCAGGAAAAGAAGGTGATATTTCTTTTTACACTCTGGGAATGTTTTGGGATTTTGGGATAGATATTTGATTAATTATTGAACTAAGATAATATAGGCAAAGGATAGCATAAACAAGTGGTCAAATCGTTTAGTTACAGAGGGGAAAAAGCAATTACAGACACGTTTATGTACGTCGGGCGTTGAACACACATACCACTGTCAGGATGACACTACTGAAATGAGACCCCAGCGAAGAAAGATTACAATGTGCTTATGAAATAAATTGACTCGGTATTGTGAAAATTGTAAAAATACATGGCACATTGGTATTAGGATCCCATCACTTATCAACATGCGTTTAGGAAAATCTGGTTTTGATGGTACAAAACCAGATTCTAAGACTTGAAGCTGTTTTTAAATTCTTCGCTCTTTTCTCCATTTTTTAAATTTGTTTTGGCAACGAGTCTTTGAATTGTTTAACCGACTTAATTTGTTTTGATACAAAACGTATTTCGCGATTTCAGATGATGTGCGATTTGTAATCTTAGCATGGGTTAAAAAGAATGTGCCAGATAATAAATGAACAAAGGATAGTGAGAACGGGGTACCTAACTGAAGATGGACAGACATGTTAGAAAACAAAAATTATGCTTGCTTTGCAAATCTATATCTATAGAATCTCAAACTATAATAATTATTGTAGCAGTTCTGACACATTAAATATAGGCCCAATGCACCCTTGCCGCCCCACCCGGGCGGCGCCGCGCCGCCCGCCGACAAGACCTGCATGGCAGAGGACCAGATCGAGAGCAGACGGAGCCAACTTTAACGCAGCCTTTCCGCCTATAAGAAGAAGCAGTGCAAGTGCTAGTGCTCGCGATAATGCCAGTACCACGCGTGAACGTGCTCGCAATAATAGCAATAAAAATCAAACCGTAAGTAACAGCAATCTTAACCCTACAGGCGATGCAGTAGCTGACACATTCACTAAACTTCAAACCGTTACAGATTACAGATAAAATTAGTAGCCTAATTGACATGGAAGAACTCCTTAAAGCGCTTGTAGCCTTCGCCAGCATGCTAGATGCTTGCGAAGGTAACAAGCAAGCTATCTTGCAGGCAACCTTAAGGTTCGTCTCAACTGAAACTGATAAATTTAATTTTTAATTTACTTTTAACTCGTCTCCTCAACGCAATTTGCTTTCTTTTTATGACAGCGCTCAAAAATGTACATATTGTATATACTTTCTGTTGTGTATGTCATCACTAAGTAGGCTTTTTCAATATTTTTCCTACAGATCTTTCTCTATACGTTATTTTCTCACTGTAACCTAAGATTCCAAGCACTCACAACACTTGTGTCAACAACTTACTGCATCACGGTTGAAAGGCATTGCCTAAGTAACTTGAATACCTGCCTGGATTGCTGTTAACGTATTAGTATAGTCTGTCCCCTACTATGTAGGGTAACCTAACGAGCATGTGCTCACTAGTACGTAAAAGCTCTGTTGTTGATAGATGTAAGCTAGTAAGTAAGCATTAGTATTGTAAATTATATAGGAAATACATGATTTTTTTTCAATAGGAGTATGATTCCAGTAATTAACTCCTACTACATTGTAATGACTTCTTGACTGGCGAATAATCAAATCGCATTTTCTAATATAAGTACAAGTCCAAAGGATCAACCTTCTCGCTGTTGCCACAGTATTAAATATAAGTCTAACTCGACGGAACTCCACCCATAATGACAGGCCGTTATAAACAATTAATTTTAAATCATTTATGACCACAAAGGAATGAGTGGTAATTAACATTATAATTCATCACTTTAATTAGCGAACTGTATTACCATAGGTTGGTGAGGTTGTATTCATAGGGTGTGAATTGAAACATGTATTTTAGAAATTAGGCACTTTAATAACGCGACATTTAATTTGCATTAAATATGATCAATATATAAAATATTTTCTAACTACTTACACGCATTCATCCTTTCACACATAAAACTAAATCCTGTACATCAGAATAACTATTAGTGAATATCTAATATCTAACAAACTTCTTGATTATGTGATATTTCACACAAAATTCCCTATTACTTTACTTCTTTTACAATTCTCTCTTTAGTCGCCAGAAACATAAGACTTCGAACATTGATTCGAATCTCGAGTACAGGATTAGATTTGTCTGACTATAACTTTCCAATCGCTATTTTACCTTCTTCAATCTTCATCAACAGGAGACATACTATAGCGTTTCAGTCTTAAGAAAATGCGTATAAAACACCCAAAACAGTCTCAAATCCAAGCTTGAAAAGGGGGAACAGAGTACACGAGGCACTTTCTAAAGATCTGTGCAAATACATGAGAAAAAAACTAAATATCTTGGCGTCAAACAGGGCTACGACTTGAAATGTTCTTGGCGCCAAAACTCAAGTAGGGTGGCGACAGGGCCTGATGCTTCACGTGTGAGTGTTTTTAAAGCACTTATTACTTCTTCGACTAACTAAACTTAAATTTTGAGAAAACTAACTAAATATCTTGGCGTCAAACAGGGTAGCGACAGAGACTGATATTTTTGGCGCCAAACTCAAGCAGAGCGACGACTAAAGCCAATTCTTCACGGCTGAGTGTTCTTCAGATGCACAAAAATCTAATTTTTCCTACCGGCGTGGCAGGGAGAAATATAGTGAAACCTGTTCCTTCTGTATCTCACATATTGTTGTTTACACAACATTGGCGGAGACAAAGATATATTAAATTGAAACGTTTTCCTTAACGAAGTTACATGCTTTCCAGCGATTGTTTCATATCGGCAAGGCTGCCCAACCTTTTTAACAGTTGGGCAAAATTAATGATTCAAAATCACAGGCGGGCCACTGACCGCTGACAGTCCATATTGTTACTTTCGATAGCTATAAGTAATAAACCTTAACATAAATTAAGGTATTGTGCAAAAAAACACTCCCAAATTTGTCGTTTACTTAAAAATAATAAAATAAATAGCATATTCTGCCAAATAAAGAAACAAAAGTAACAAAAAACAAAAACTAAGGTTCTAAATAATTGGTACAATTAATGTGATTTCTGAAATTGTTTCTGTTTTAATAATTTTCCTATGTTAGGCGTCAGGTCAGATGTTGATAGTAACAACAAATCAGAAATATGTTGCTCAGTTAGAAATGTGCGGTATTTATTTTTTTATATAATTAAGATTTGAAAATTTCTTTTCACACACATATATTGATCCCAAACTACTTAAAAATTGAAAGGCCAGGTCAGTTATTTCAGGAAAGTTTTCTTTTGAGACGAATTTCCAAAAATCTATAAAGCTTCTGACTTTGAAGATATTTTTTCTGCAAAAAGGTTTTTTAGTGCAGAATGATTTAACAGTTCAATGAGTTGCAACTGAATATTGTCACTATTGGCAGGGTAACTGATTATTTGAGTCAAACTGATTGTAAAAGGATTCACAAAAATACGTAAGTTTTCTTGGCCTTCCAGGCGTCACAGCCAATCGCGAGACCGTGCAAGGCGCATATCACACACACATACACATCCACCCACGCACACAGTTTGAAATTGAAACCTGACGCGGGCCCTGTGTAATTCGGTCGCGGGCCACACCGTGACCCGTGACTTAGAGCTAGATCTAGCAGGGTAACTAATCAGCCTTCAGTTTACCGATGTCTTTACGGTGCAATGAATTGTCTGGAAGTGCTCTGGTGGTTCAGTGGTTATCTAACCACTGATACGGCGGCCCCGGGTTCAATTCCTGTAGGTTTTTAATTTTTTTTAAGATTATATTTGTAAAAAGTATTTTTTCTTCATGTTGGGCATGCCTTGGGTTAGTTTTGGTCAGTTCCTGTTCTTTGAGCCCCCGTAGCGAGCGAAGGGGGCGGAGGGTCATGCGTGAAGTGAAATAATATACATTCGGCTGATTAGGTGCCGCGCAAGGTCTAGCTCCAAGCTGGCCGGTGGTCCTGGGATTGGGCAGCCTTGATAATATAATGAAATCTATTCTACCGAAAATCCAGGTTCGGACTAAGGAGTAACTGAAACACAATGCTTTAAATGCACAAATTGCTGTTTACCTGGGGTGCAATAAATTTATTTGAATTATGGCTCAATCATACTACGAACATACAGGGTGTTATCACCAAACTATACGGTAATAAACGTTAAGTGAATACACATGACATGACATGACAGAACTTTTACCGAGCTAATAAAATCGCCTCTTGCTGAAAAGCAGAATGGAAATATGATTAACGATGGACCCGTGCCAAGTTATAACCCAGAGCCACAACAATATATAAAACATATATACAGCAAATGGCGTAATTCAAAGGTATAAATTATAGGTACATATTATGTTCCCTCCCATAACTCAGATACTGAACCAGCTGTTGGAAATTTAAGTTTGGACGTTAAAACAAGCATGCAATTTTTCGTTAGTCCCCAAGTTTATGTTTATAATCCACTGACATTTTGTATAATTTAGTTCCACTTTTGTTTTGTTTCAGTTCTAGACTCGTGTATATCCTAAGAGCGTTTAGAACAATAAATGTCTTCCGAAGAAATGAAGAATATGCAATTGAAACTAATTAATT
>MU191256.1:3819-37003 GCA_016904865.1 Pissodes strobi | reverse complement strand
CTAAAACTTTCCCCATTTAACCGATCTTCTATCTCTTATAGTTTCCACGATACCCATACATGTATACCCAATTTGGGCCACACTGTATGTAAAAAATTGTTTTTCTTTAACAGAATTAGTAAGCATTTATCTTTATTCGCAAGAATGAGTGTGTTTACTACTATAATACAAGTCCACTTTGATTATTGTTCAAGTGTCTTATACTTGGGTGATGCTGGCTCAATTCAATCCTTACAAATTCTGTATAATATAGGCATGAGAACAATTCTTAGATGCTATTGAAATTATGCAGACTACATTAGGATGGTTTTCAGTAAGAGAAAGATTATACTACCTCACAATGGTTTTTATTTACAAATTAAAAATAGGTATGCTGCCAGCATATTTTGATGAATTTGTTTTACTGGGGGGTCAAATTTACAACTATGATACACGAAATATTAATGATTTCAACATCCAAAAAACTAACAAGCATAGTACAATGTTGTCATTCTTTTTAAAAGCATCAGTGAATTTAACAGCCTTCCCTCACATATCAAAAATGCTGTGTCAATAATAAGAAAATATTAATAAAATACATTTTAGAATTTTAAAGTTTTGCATTAACTATTTGTTAATTATTGGGATCTTTTATGATAAATGTTTAGCTAGTAAGTTAAGATTCATTGTTAATAGGACATCTATTTGAATAAACCATATAATTTCATAATTAATATTAAAGTTGCCTGGTATAATAACACTTAAGCAAGGAGGTAAAGTAATTAAAAGTCATTCCAGTCTTAAGAGGAGGGTATCACTACATCAATTAAGAGAACAATATACACATACAATAAACAGATTAAGTCTTGTAGATGTAGAATATATCACAGAACATCAAAGCTGAGCTCATCACAAAAATAGCTGTATTTGGTTTCTTACTTAAAGCCTACATCATCCCTTACAAGAATAATTCAGCCACCATATACAAGGTTACTTTTACGGTACTTGGTTTTAATGCTATAGTTGAAAATATGAATTGGTTCCTCAGCTTTTAGCCAATGTTCTGTGAGCAACAAAATTGCCGGAGGGCCAAGTTGATCCAGAAACAGTTCTAAATCGCCAGTTAGATATTAAAGATTGGGCATTTAATAAGAGAATATTTAGACTATTGGTGAAATCTCACTAATGTTGCACACTCCGGAAGTTGAGGATACCGATAAGTTATGAGATGTCACTTTCTCAACCTCCATTGTGGAGTTCCCGCTAGGCTCCACCTCCAAGTTTAAGCAAGCTTTCACAATCTCTGGAGAGTCTGAAATTTCTACAAAAATCAAGTTCCCACTAATGCCACTATTACATTGACTACTCTGAGCCACAGATCCAGCAACCAGCTCAACACTATAACTATTAATTAGCTTGAATCACCTGCGGTTTGTTATATTTATATGCGAAACACTCATGTTTCTACAATTATTCACTCGCTTTAGAAACAGCCGAAACTGATAATTAGATCTATTAACCATGTCATATTACTTACTTAGTAAGAGCACACCTTATATAGTATTTACAAAGTCAAATAAAACGCAAGAATGGGGTAGTTATTGTTGGGGAAACACCCCAACACGTGTAGAAACTATCGTTTTTCACCGTATAGTCCGGTGAGAACACCCTGTATGTATGTAGAATGAATGAGCCATAATTAAACTCAAAATAGATTTATTTCACCCCGGGTACAACCTAATTTGTACATTTAAATCAGCAAATGTCACGCTTTTCAAAACCCCCTTAGTCCAACCCTAGACGGACGATCCCTTAGTTCGAACCTGTACAGCAGTGCTGTCAATCTAACCGATTACAATAGGGCCAACTTTCACTAGTAACGGACAACGTTTGTAATCGTTTTAAAGTCAATGTATTTTTGTCTCCATCAGCCTTGTGAACAATCAGTCTGTCAAATAAAGAAAGAAAACAGCTTCTACCCTTGTAATCTCAAATGAATTCGGCAAAGCGCCAAATCCCCACTTTTTATTTGATCGTGGCGCCAGCAGGCGACTCGATCGAAGAAAAAGAAATTCAAGTGTCAAGTCCAAGTTAGTGCACTGCAAACACTCCACGTTGCTGGGTCGGTCAAGCTACCGAGCTCTAGCGAGTGCCTCTTCGCGCCAAAAGGTCAAA
Organism: Pissodes strobi; assembly: GCA_016904865.1. Lineage (NCBI taxonomy): Eukaryota > Metazoa > Arthropoda > Insecta > Coleoptera > Curculionidae > Pissodes > Pissodes strobi. The sequence goes on along the minus strand of MU191256.1, from coordinate 34,849 downwards.
TTCCTTTTTGGGCAATTTCTCTTGTATGCACAAATATTAGAGAATATTTCGTGCACCTCAGTTATCTTTGTCCAAGGTTGGACAAAGACCTCCTTTTGAGCTTTTTAAAGCAATTCTTCGAAGTTAGAAACGATAGCATCCCCGTTCCCGTTGGAAATTGGAACATAAAATGGCGGAAGGCAGACTGACATTCCTGGTCGAAGTCCTGTAAAGCAAGGCAGTTAAAGCAGTCAAAGTGAAAAGGTATGCTGTGTGAAAGTTGCTAAGTTGGAGAACGAAGTATTAAAATAAGAAAGAAAAAAAAATAATTTTTAAATCAAACAATCAAGACTCTTCAGTAGACATTTCTAATTTTAAGAAACTTTTTGTAATTTTAGTTTTATACTTGAGCGAATGATGAGTGATTGAAAGTTTTAGTCTAAGAATTGTACATATATATTTTCTATTTAACATAGAAACCACTGTTTATTTATCTCCATTATATTTAAATGCAATTTACACCTGCATTATTAAATTATATCAATACCGAATACATGTTTCAATTTCTCTCACCACCCTATGTTATACTGTCCATTAAAAGTGGTTAATTAAGATACCACACCCTTCTATATGGTTTTAAACAATACTAAAAACTCTTGTTTATCCCGACCAGTTATAATTGCCTATTCCAACAATTGATCCTAAAAAAGCTGAAAACCTCATAAACGCTTTACATCTTAATGTATTTTAACTATGTTTATTTCTACACAAATTTGTAACATAAAGTTGCAAACTTAAGGATTTTTATATTGAAATATTTCTTAGATATAAAATGCCTGAGTGTATTCTGTAGAAATCAAAGGCTATGTTGTCCGTAGATGAATTCTTCACTATCTCCATGTCTGGCAACTGGCCAATTACCCAATTTAATATATAATATAAGAAATATTATACTTACAACAAAATGATCTTTTAATACTGTCAAAATACAACTTTGCCAAGACGGGAACGATTTGGCTACCCATACAGTACAAATGTTGGGCTTCTCTACTGGAGGAGGATTTGGGTTTTGTTTTGTCTTGATTCCTGCAAAAGAGACATGTGTGTAAACCATCTCCTTACAGAGATGTATTAGCAATCAATAATTAATAGAAATTCTCTAATTGATCCTCTCACCACAAACCCACCAATAACGAAGGTGACTGCTAAGCCTAAACAGTAATACCTTGTAAATGTGCTTTCAAATGCACTCTAAAAGAGTGAGCGACCTCCATCAAATACTCCGAGGCCTTGATGTCCACTTCATTGATGAGGCCTGCTTTTGGCCATGCCGCTCGTACTATACTGGTTTTCTATAATAAATATAATATCAAAAATATTCAAACAATACTTATGTGTTTTCTTACATTTCCAAGCAGTTCCCATACTTTTTCAGCGACATGGGGACAGATTGGGGATAGGAGCAGCGCTTGTACTTCAATAAACCTGAAAATAAAACAAGTTCATCTGCAACAAGGTGACTTTTGAGTGCAACAACCTGCCTAGGGCGCTTTAGCAGCAAAGATGAATGTTTTTAAACTATGACCACGTTTGCACTGTGAATAACTAGTAACTATGCTGTGTAATTATTTTAATAAAAATATCAATGATACTGAACTCACCTCAAAATTAAGTCTACATGCATCCCATCTAACAAGCACAACTCCCTATATTTATCTCTGGTAGCTTGCAGCTCGAAAAATCCAGTTCTCAGGGCCTCCTTGAACAACATTCTATTGTAGAAATCATCGGTCTCTTTAATCTTTAAATTCATCTCGCTCTCAAACACCTTGTCATTGAATGAATAATTTTTGCCAGATCTACAAGAAAGCTTGTTATATTAATATTAGTACTACTTCAGAAGAAGATTATCTCTTTACAGAAGCTATATATTGGCGAAAGTCATCGGAAAATAAGTACAGTTCTTAGCAGTTTTTACCTCAAAGTATCTTTGGACTTGAGAATTTCCTTGACCCATTCTATGAAAGTGTACAGTCTCAAAATGCCAGCATCTGCAGTCGCTTCTACGAAATTTGCATCCTCTACGGAATCACCTGCATCCGCAAGACATAATCTAAAAGACATTAATATAAACCTTCAGAATTATAACCAGCTCACCCAGGGGTGGAACCAAATCATGCATTAGAATAAAAGTGCTAGTACCTTAAGAGCAAGTACACAAGAATTTTATTAACAAGACTCTACAACAACGATATAACTAAAGCATTTTTTTAAGAAATTCAAATATTATAAATAAACCAACATTAAAAATTAAACTGTTTTATTGTAAATAGCACTTCAGTCAATAATGGTATATATCAATAAATCATTTCATATTATATATCATACATCAAAATTACACTGTGTGTCTACAGTTGATTGACTCTGGAAGAGAAATAACTAAATCTTATAAACGCTTTGTTCATATTGAAGCTAAGTTTTATATCGACCAATTAAAACACTTACCTCATTCCATCGGCACTAAATTTTTGGAGAGCCTCGCTCAAACTCAAAAAGTTTCCATCGCTCTTGCTCATTTTCGCCGAATTGAGTAAGAGATGTCCGTTGGCTCTAAGGCTCTTCGGCCACTTCGACGCATCGTTCGGCCAGATGGCGCAATGGTTGTAAATGAAGTACGTCAAATGGTTCTGCACCAGATCTTTTCCCGACGTACGGACGTCGACGGGGTACCTATAACAGAAGAAATATGACTACTGAGGGTTGAACCAGGCAAAAAGTGTTAATAAAAAAAATAAAGCATATAGAGCAGATGTGGCTGTAGTATAACCTTACCAATACTCGAATTCTCGCTTCATAATGTCCAAAGACTCCTTTTTGATTCCACAACTGACGGGATACTTAGCGTCTTTGTAGAACACATAGTCCCATACCTCCGGAGTGAGTTGTTCGGCTTTGATTCCCAGGGCGTTGGGCTCGGTACCACGGAACGTATTGCCCTAAAATTGTATAACACAAAACGAACTTAAAGTGAAAAGACCGGGAAATCTAGATTGTAAATTTTACTTGGATTTAATTTTAATTTTACATATGCAATGTTTGCTTTATGTATTTTATTTTTCCAATCTTGTAAATCTATAGCATTTGTCAACAAAATTCAGTTGTTGAATTTCTGATAAATACCTGAAGAAGATGAGCAACGGTATAGTAAGCATTATAGATGGTAGAATCCGACAGCGACTCTATTAGCCATTGGCGGTCCCATGGTAACTTGGTACCAAGACCGTAAGTTCTGGAACAGGCGTGTTCGTGCAGCCAATCGATGCATCCCACGAAATTTTTCTTCACTTCTTCATGATAGGTATTGATGTTGTCTAACGCTTTCAATACCTGTATCAAATACAAATATTAACCCCTCAGGATAGCTCCCTGAACTATAGGTAGGAAAAGATGGTTAGGTTAGGTTAGGTGATTGTGTGTTTGAAATTTTGCTCTTGATTAAAAATTGAGTTTTTATTGAAATTAATTGCTAAAAAGTAGTGGAAAGTTGTTGCCTAGATTCACATATAGTGTCCAAATAGTCCGTTTGCCCTTAAATTATTTTTTTGTGATTGTGTGGTAAAAATTGTCTTTCTAACCTATAAACAATGACCACATGTGCTCAATGCAAATTGAATATTTCCGACGATGGCGATGGAAATAATATTTTTTAAATGTGACATATGCAATCTGGATTACTGTGGAAGCTGTTTTCCTCTGAATGTTACGGAAGTTAGAATGATTCCACTCAAGAAACGGGTACTTTTTATATGTTGCCCAAATTGTCGATCAGCTGTGAAACAAAGCAAATACCACACTGAGAAAATCCGACATATGGAAGAAGAAATTCAGATGCTCAAATCTACCATAGCAGATAAAAACACGATAATTTCGGATAAAATCGAAATTATAGATTTACTACATAAGGAACAGCAAGATATGCCGTCTGTCAAGACTTCTGATGAACATGGTGTGTTTGAAGGTGCACAAATTACACTCTCGCAAGTAGGACGAGGAATAGATTCAGCCATGGAACACAGCAATGTGGATCAACAGGCCCAGCTGAAAGATGATCAGTCTTCCAGTACATCAACCACAAAGAATGCTGATTTTGTTGGGGTGGTTCGGCATACTGGAAATAACAAAGTTGTTCAACTCATAAATAGTCAATTCATAAGAGTTCCTAAGAAAAATGGCTACATGTAAGCCAAGTACAAAACAGAGCTACATATGACTCAGTGTTGGCTTGTGTTAAGAATAAGGCCAGCACTACAAATCAAGGAGAAATCTCAGTTGCCCAACTAAGGACAAAGGGTGACACATCATCATTTAAAGTAGGAATAGACAGTAAATATATACCACAGGTAGAAGCTGCAAATTTTTGCCCGGAAAATATCATTATCATTAAAAAAGTTACCAATAAAAAGACTAAAACTGATAATAATATTCTGGAGAACTTAAGGGACTCGATGCCCTCTAAATCATCTCATGAACTAATCAGGTGAATGATTATTTTCTCAGTGCTTGTCCAAATCTAAATCAACAATCTAACATCAATTATAAGAATATGAAACGAAATGAAAACTGTCTTGCTTTTGGGCTGTATAAAATCGCTAAAGAATAAGAAATCAGTGGGGGATGACGAGATACCAGTATGTCTGTTGAAGGGTACTGCAGATCTAATAGCAAAGCCATTGGCACATATCATTAACCTTGTTTTTTGCACAGGGTCATATCCAGAACAGTTAAAAATAAGTAATGTAAAAGTTATTTACAAAAAGGGGGACAATACCAACATTAAAAACTATAGACCAATATCGTTACTATCTAATATCAACAAAATAATAGAAAAGATAATATATATTAGACTATATAAGTTTGTTGAAGACAACTTACTCTTATCAAATAATCAAATAGGCTTCAAACAGGACAAAGGACCAATCAGGACTATATATCAAACTTTAGAGGGAATTTTGTAAGCAGCTAATGTGGGTAAATCAACAATGGCACTGTGTATAGATCTCTCGCGAGCGTTCGACTCTGTAGATTATGAAGTCTTACTTAAAAAGCTGGAAATCTGGGACATAAGGGGTGTCCAATTGAGTCTAATAAGATCATATATGGATAATCGAAAACAACGAGTGGTGGAGATAGATGGCCAGGGTATGTTAATTAAATCAGACTTGAAAAATATAACAAAGGGTGTCCCGCAAGGGTCAATACTGGGTCCACTTTTGTATGTTATTTACACTGGTGATCTTGACAGTATCGTGAGCCTGCACACTATGATATCTTATGCGGATGATACGACAATTTTGACTGAAGAAAATTCGGTTGACGCATGTAGTGATCGGGTTGTTCAAATCATGTCTGTCTTGGACAACTGGTTTGCTAATAATAATCTTATATTAAATGCAGAAAATACACAGCTCGTAAGTATGAATAGGGATTATAAAAGAGACATATCACTGACTTACAAGGGTAGCTTAATTAGTAATGAGGAATGTGTATAATTTTTGGGTGTAACTCTGGATCGCAGGCTTGATTGGAAAGAACATATAAATATCTTATCACAAAACTTGGCTAAATATGTGTATGCATTAAAGATTTTGTCGGAAAGTCTGGGAGAAAACACTGCATAGGTCGCCTATCAGGCATATGTATGCTCAAGGATAAGATATGGGATTATATTTTGGGGAAACTCTGTAGGTGCCAATAGAGTATTTATACTACAAAAAAAAATACCTAAGAAACATCTTCAGGATAAACCAGAGGGAAAGTTGTAGACCATACTTTGTACACTATGCATTATTAACCTTTGCGTCACTCTGCATACTGGAGGCAGTCATTTTTGTAAAAAAACATTCTAATCTCTTTGCTGACTCAGTTAATGAACATCATTATAATACCAGAAAAAAAGGGGACTATAAAATTGAAAAAACAAAGTATACATATATACAGAGAAGTGTCAGAATTGCTATTAAGAAAATTTGGAATAAACTTCCCGTGAATTATAGAAACTTAAACCTAATGATTTTAAAAAAGAAACTTATAAACTTTCTTGAAAAAAAAAAGCATATTATGATTTGAATGAATGAGTTCATAAGTAGGTGATAGTATATTGTCACGTTTTTCCCGTGGGTTCTTAACAGAATTTTCAACTAATACTCTCTTTATTCACTACCACTGTATACAATTTAACCCACAGAACTAGTCTTATAACTTTACCACTAATATGTATTCAACACTCAATGATTAACTGAACTGAACTAACTAACATTCGCCTTAGGTCTGCTTATATATAATCTCAAATCTATCACGAATATTCGGGAAGTATTCCGAGGCCACTCTATATGATCTCGACGAGGCCATCGAGATAATTCCAGTCCAGCGATCCTGAAACTTCGCGGCCGGCCGGGCGATGATTCATAGACAGAGAAGCGAGCAGCACGGCGCGGCGGCTAGTTCTATAGGGTAGCACAAAAACGTTCGGACATTGCCTCCCTCTTAAATCTGATCGTCCCGATCAGATACTGCATGTCCGTGATATGCTTTCAGCCTGTCGAGGTGGACTACTTTCAGTTTGCTTCTGGGGCTACGCTGAATTCTATACACTACGTCATTAATTCTTTTGATGACTGTATAGGGCCCTTCCCATACTGGCGTAAGCTTGGGAGATCTTCCTTTCTTCCTTTGCGGATTATATAACCAGACTTTATCGTTCATCTGAAATCCCATAGAATTAGCTTTGAGATCATATCGTGTCTTCATTCGGTCGCTGACTTTCTCCGTGTTTTCTCTGACTAATTCATGGACGTATAGTAACTTTTCCTTAAGCGAGTCTGCGTAGTCTTGAATTTCCATATCCTGGTTGTCTGGCGTTCCGAATAATAGGTCGCAGGGTAAACGGAGTTCTCTTCCAAATAAAACCATGGCTGGGGTTAGTCCTGTCGTGTCATGGACTGCTGATCTATAGGCCATTAAAAATAGTGGTATGTGTTGGTCCCAATCCTTCTGATGTTCATCTACGACTTTTAACAAATGTTCTTCAATGGTCTTGTTAAACCTCTCAACCATGCCATCTGATTGTGGATGTAAGGCGGTAGTCCGTGTTTTATGGATGTTGAGTAATTCACAGACTTTCTGGAAAACCTTGGATTCGAAGTTGCGTCCTTGATCTGAATGCAGCTCGAACGGAACGCCAAATCTGCTGAATAGGTTATTCACAAGGACCTCTGCTATGGTAACAACTTCTTGACTGGCGATTGCAAAGACTTCAGGCCATTTACTGAAGTAGTCAATTGCCACTAAAATGTACTTGTTACCATTATTTGTTTCTGGAAAAGGGCCAGCTACGTCAATGGCGATACGTTCAAATGGTAGGCCCACATTATACTGTTTCATTTTGCCCCTAGATCTTGTTTTGAGTCCTTGGCTTGCGGCACAGGTTGAGCACAGCCGACACCACGATTTCACATCCTGGCAGTAGTTGACCTAGTAAAATCTGTCGCGAATCTTGTCAATCGTTTTGTTCACTCCGGGATGAGCACCAGACTTTCCATTATGAACTTCTTCCAGAACTTCCGATATCTTCCTCCTTGGAACCACTAACTGTGTCTTCACTACTTTGCCATCGGCGCTTTCCCAGGCTCGTTTAAGAAGTCCATTTTCCACCACCAAGGAGCCCCACTGAGCCCACAGAGTTTTAAAAGCAAGTCCTTTATTTCATATCTCGCTCCAGCTTGGTCTTGGTTGCTGTTCTTCTTTAGCTTTTAGCAATAGTGCAATTTCACTATCTTCAAGCTGATCCTTTTTAAGTTGCTCGGTGGTCCACTGCTGATCAACCTCAAATTTCGTTAGCCTAATCGGAGTAATTCCTTCTCGTTGCTCTACTCTTTGGCAATGATTACAATTATCCGCGCATGGTCTTCTGGATAAAGCATCTGCATTATTATGCAATCTCCCTGCTCTGTGCTTAACCTTAAAGTTATATTGTTGTAACTTTTCAAGCCACCTGGCTACCTGTCCTTCAGGTTGTTTCATATCCAAAAGCCATTTAAGTGCTGCATGATCAGTCCTTATCAGAAATTCTTGCCCATATAGATATTAATGGAAATGCTCAGCAGACCGTACTATTGCCAAAAGCTCTTTTCGGGTTACACAGTAGTTACGTTCAGGTTTCGAAAGTGTTCGACTGTAGTATTTGATAACCCGTTCTTCTCCTGCTTGTACTTGAGATAAAACTGCTCCGATGCCGATGTTGCTGGCGTCTTTGTCCAATACAAATTTACCCTTTTGTTCCGGATATCCCAATATTGGACTAGAACATAGAACCGCTTTTAATTTCCTGAACGCAGTTATGATCCCAGTTATAATTTGCTCGTTCTTCAGTGAGCTTATGTAAAGGTGCAGCTATATTTGCAAATCCTTCGACAAATCTTCTATAATAAGTACATAAACCAAGGAAGCTCCGCAGTTCGTGTTTGTCGCTAGGACGAGGCCAGTCTTTGATTGCTGTTATCTTCCGTTGATCAGTTTGTATTCCCTCTGACGACACGACGTGTCCGAGAAATTCAACTTTTTGTTGGAAGAGAAAACACTTCTTTGGATTCAGTAAGAGCTGAGCATTCTTGATCCTAGTAAAAACTTCATGCAGGTTTTGTGGGTGCTCTTCGAAAGTTTTTCCCGTTACCATTATATCATCAAGATAGACCAGGCATGTCTTCCAAGTGAGGCCTCGTAGAACAACTTCCATAAGACGCTCAAAAGTAGCGGGGGCATTGCATAGTCCAAAGGGCATAACTTTAAACTGATATAAACCACTTCCGGTAGAGAAGGCAGTCTTTTCCTTATCCTGTTCGTCAATGCCTACTTGCCACTATCCGCTCTTTAGATCGAGTGTTGAGAACCAATGAGAACCTGCTAGTGTCGTCAGCGTGTCGTCAATTCTGGGAAGTGGATAGCTGTCCTTGGTGACGTCATTGAGCCTTCTATAGTCCACGCAGAATCTGGTAGTCCCATCCTTCTTGGTGACTAAGACAACAGGAGATGACCATGGACTTGATGACTCTTCAATAATTCCATCTTCAAGTATTTTATCCACTAATGTGGTAACCTCTTGCTGCTTCATCACTGGTAACCTCCGAGGATGCTGCCGTAGGGGGTGAGCACTCCCAGTGTCGATTTTATGTTTTATGATGTTCGTTCTTCCAGTATTGCCATTTCTCTTTTCAAAGGCTGTACTCTGCTCTTTGATAAATTGTGTAGCTCTCTTCAGTTCTTCGCAAGACAGATGTTGCCACGACTTCTGGAAATGTTCTAGGACTTCCTTAGGTGATGTTGAGGGTGTTACTTCTGACTGCGTTTCGCAACTGGTTACCCACTGCACCGGCTCGCAAGTGGCTATTACATCTCCTTTATTGATTTTGATGGAATTGGATGAAATATTTGCTATCCTTATCGGTATTTCGCCGTCGGTTTTGACTAATGCTTTGCCTACGAGGTGTTTGCAAGGCAAATGGTGGTGTTGGATAAGTCCGATGCAGCCTCCAAAATCCTTCTCCAATTTCCCAAAAATTATCTGCTCGGTATTTCCGCTTATTCTGACAGTACATGCCGCCACTACTGTAGTCGGTGTGCCATCGTCTGTTTTGTTAAGGATGAACTCTTCGGTGCCAAACTTCAGAAGATTAATCTTGTTGTCAAAAGAGAATCCATGTTGACCGATGAGATCCATCCCCAAAATAAATTCGTCCTCGATGTCGGCGACTAACAGTGTGTGGTGTAATTTAATTCGTCCCAGTTGAAGTTCGATATCCATTTCCCCAAGTACTTCAGCTGTCTCTTCGGTAACTGTACGTAAAACTACATTCTTCGATATGGGTAGAACTTCTACTCTATTTACTCTGTTGGACCTTATCAAAGATACCGCCGCACCAGTGTCAACAGAAAATTGTTATGGCTCTTCCGTTGATCTTTCCTGTAATTGTTAGACTGTCGGCGGCTTTTCCTAGGCTTTTTATGGAGACGATCCTGGGGGCTTTATCTTCTTTAGCCAACACCCGCCCCGCAATGTTGACTAATTGAAGTTTTCCTTATTTGACTTGGGGGCCCTAGCCTCTCTGGATGGAGATCTAGACCGTAGTTGTACTTGGCAGTCTCTTTTGAAATGCCCAGTCTTGCCACATCTATAGCACTGATTTGATGTATTTCGATTACGTGGTCTATCTTCCATTGGCTCCCGGAATCTCGCCGTGGCCTGAAGAACTTCCGTTAATTTCTTCAAAATTTCACCCATCTCATTTAATTCACAGCTGTTTGTCGGCTTTTCTTCCTGGATGGATACGGCCCTGATTTTTGGCTTGGAGATGTTACAGGCGGCCTCGATTTCTAGGGCTCGACCCAAAGTTTCGCTGGTGTTATCAAATTTGGCTAGGCGTAGCATTTTCTGAGTTTCTGGATCTCTAATACCTTCCACGAAATATTGGGCAGCAAGTTCCTCTTGAAATTCCTCTGTCGCTCCCGGGTAGGCCAATTGAATGAGACGTCTAATGTCGGCCTCAAATTCTTGCAGGTTTTCACCAGGCTTCTGATGTCGGGACTTAACTTGTGCCTGATACAGTTGTGTTCTATGTTGGTCTCCAAATCGTCTCTCCAGGGCAGTTGCAAGTATGTCATATTTCCCTTGTTGGCTGATGGGAATGGTCTGCAGTAGTTCCAGGGCAGACCCACGAAGCGCTACCGCCAGTGATGTAGCCATTTCTTCGTTATTCCAACCGTTGGCAACAGCAGCGGCTTTAAATTGTCTTTTGTACATTGTCCAGGATGTTTGACCGTCATACTTTGAAGGTTTGATGTTATGTCCTGTGGCGAATAACCTCTCGGTGGGTCCTTGATTTTTTAGTCTGATAAATTCTGCTTGTAGATTCCTCATTTCTTGCTGTACGTTTCCTACTTCTTTTTGTACACTTCCAACTTCTTTTTGTACATGTCCGACTTCTTTTTGTATATTACCTACTTCTTTTTCAAATTTTTCGTCCAATATTTTCTGTAATTTTCCTTGCTCGCCTACCACTACATCCAACATCCATTTCTGAAGCCGGTTCTGTTCTATTTGCCTTTTATCTTCTTGATCTTGTAAAATTGTCTTTAGCAGGTCCTGTTCTGCTTGCCTTTTATCTTCCAGGTCTTGTAAAATTTTCTGAAGTTGGTCCTGTTCTGCTTGCCTTTTGTCTTCTTGATCTTGTAAAATTTTCTGAAGCCGGTCCTGTTCTGCTTGCCTTTTGTCTTCTTAATCTTGTAAAATCTTCTGAAGCCGGTCCTGTTCTGCTTGCCTTTTCTCTTCTTGATCTTGAAAAATTTTCTGAAGCCGGTCCTGTTCTATTTGCTTTTTACGTTCTTCCTCTTCCCGATCCACTTGCCTTCTACGTTCATCCTCTTCCCGATCCGCTCGCCTCCCAGCATTTAAATTATCCATAAAATCGGTCAACATTTTATTTATTTGTTCCATTACTGCCGCTTGTTGCCTCGTATTGATCATAGAATTTTATAAAATTTTCACAGAATCCACCAATCAAACAGTCTCGTTGACTTTTTCTTTCCTCGAAAAATACTTCACAAGTCCGGTCCTTTCACAATCCAACTTCTGACACCAAATGTTACGTTTTTCCCGTGGGTTCTTAACAGACTTACAACTTGACTATTTTCAACGTATACTCTCTTTATTCACTACCACTGTATACAATTTAACACTCTATACTACTCTTATAACTTTACCACTAATATCTATTCAAAACTCAATGATTAACTGAACTGAACTGACCAACATTCGCCTTAGGTTTGCTTATATATAATCTCCAATCTATCACGAATATTCGGGAAGTATTCCGAGGCCACTCTATATGATCTCGACGAGGCCATCGAGATAATTCCAGCGATCCTGAATGTTCGCGACCGGCCGGGCGATGAGTCATACAGACAAAGAAGAGAAGCGAGCGGTACGGCGGCTAGTTCTATAGGGTAGCACAAAAACGTTCGGACGGTTGTTAGTCGTGACAATACTTTTTCAACTTAGTATTAAATCCACAAATGTTCATATTCTGTTTATAGTTGTCTGATTTAAATGGTACAGACAGAACAATAACATTCGTATGACCAAGGTATTTCAGGCGGCTATTGATTTATCTAAATAAAGGGTACCTTTTTTGGTTTGAATCATTAGAACCAGCAAAAACTAAGACATGGTCATGTAATGTATAACTCTTAGTTAGTGCAATAACAGATTCAATTACATTAAGGAAAGTGGCTTGCGGTTTTATAATCGACTGAATACTGGCATTTTTTAAAGAAATATTCAACAAAGAACCAAAATTGTAGGCCTTTTGATCACCTAGAACAAGTACTCTCTTCCTAAAGTCAGTATCATTAAAACCATTAGATAAGTCAGACCCACTTCTATCAATCTTCCTGTAATGTTGGCTATCACAAAAGCAAGTGCTAACCAATTCACGATTACCCCGATTAAAAGTTTCAACTTCAACAAACTTATCACTCACTACTCTTCGCAAGCGGTTAATTTCTTATAACGAATTTCATTATGTATAAATATAAATAGATATTATGCACAGCTGCAATGTATATTTCTACATATAACTACTTACTTGCTTCTTCCAAGTCTCCTCACCGTAGTCCAGGAACCACTGGTCGCAGAGAGCCACCACGCACTCATCACCGGATCGAGAAATTATCGTTTTTTCGGGTTCGTAATATATGACAGCCTCGTTCTTCTCAATCAGGACCTTTTGCAGGGATTTTTTTACGTCTTGGATCTTTTTTCCTTTGAAATCTCCCACTAACATAACCTAAAAACGCATAATTCCAGCAGAATTAGGGCAATGGGCTACAATTCTTCTGAAGTCATAATGAATACATACCCCATCATAAAATCCTTTCAAATACACCATCTCCTTTGCCTGCGTCAATTTTTCCTTGTCGTTTTGGCTCTGGATTTTCAGTCTTTCATAGGCTGTGACCGCTGACAAGTTTCCAAAATCGGGAACTTCTATGATCGGCACTGGGTCATAGGGAAGAACCATCTCGTCTTTGATGCCATACTTCTCCCTAAATGGCTACATAACACTACATATATAAAATCAGTAATTTTCCATGCTACAAAATTCTGATCCTGCTCATTAGTAAGATAAAAAAATAATAATAAGGCCAATGAGAAATGTTTTTCGAAATTCCATTTGAAGCCTAAGGAACAATGGTCGAACACCTTGGATAAGGTAGAGTTCACTTGAACGACTCTGAAATAAGGCTCCTAACAGATACAACTTATAGATAGCTAAACCAACAAAAATTACTGTATTAAGATCATAAAATATACCTGTTTCTTCTTTAAATCCGTTAAGGCAGCATAATCGTCCGGGGAATCGGAAGGAACACTTGTGACCACGCCCGTACCTTTATTGTCCTTAATGGTGAGCATAGGCAAGGCATAGATCTTTTTGTAACTTGCCATGGGAGCATTTAGCGCGCATCCTAAGAGATCCTTAAAATAAAAAATATATATTTTAGAAACTAAGGTTTCTAATACCACTCATGAACTCACTTGTCCCGAAATTTCAACCAGCACCTCAAATTTTCCTTCCACCTTAGTGAACCCTTGGAAACACATATTTCTAGCGGATCTTGCGGTAGACACGAATATCTCTCCTTTGCTAGTTTCGAAAGCAATATATTTAATGTCTGGATGCACCCAACAATTCGTTTGACCGTACATCGTTTCGGGGCGCAGGGTGGCTGCCACTAAGAAGATTGGTTTCTTCGAATATGGCCTAAATACAAGTCATAATTATACTTTAATAGCAGTGTTTATCTGATTACTTTTTGCTAGATAATGGCAACATAAGGGGAAATCTAAATACATGAAGTTTTGTTCATTTTACCTTTCTCATCGTATAGTAGCAAATTCAAGACCAAACTTAGCTTAGATTAAAATCCTGACAACCTGTTTTACTATTCTCCTGCTTTTATTTCAATTACTAAAAGTTTAACATATAATGGCCTTCAAGTTGGGATAGTCAAAGTGAGAGTACTTTAGTATATTTTGCTTATGAGTATATCACTAAGCAAAACTTACTTTAGTTTTTCTGGCACTGGTTCAAGCACTTTCATTTTGATAAGGGTGTATTCTTGGGGTCCGACTCCCTCCCCGGATGATCTGTCATGGTCCATACAGGGTTGGCCGTCCTTCTCGGAATAGATTGTGTACCTCTTGCCAAACTTGATTTTGTTTCGTTCCTTAAGTCGTAGGAATTGCCAACAGATAAAGGAGTCATAAAATGGATTTACGTCTGTTGTAATAAAGCTTCGACGCCAGTCAACCTAAAACGGGACAGTACCTACATGCGTTAGGAGAATATTCAACTTGCATGATATTATTTCTCCGTCTCTATACTTGAGTAAATATAGTTAAGAAAACACCCAATATATGCTTATGAGGGCTGTAATATGCAAAGCGCATTTTGCTATGTCAGCTCAAAAATATCTGGATATTGACCTGTGTGGATAAATAGTAATATTATTTATCTAGTAAATATCAAAACTGTAACAGCTTAATAGAGCCAATGTTAATATCATATCCACTCTCAAACAATTCAACCCTGCACAAATATACCTATATCCGAGATAAATTAATATTAGTGAGTTAATATACTCACATGAAGGCCTAAAGCAGTCAAATCTTCTACTGCCAATGGAGGAAAATAGTCAAGCCAATAATTGGCATCTGCAAATGTCTTTATTTCTTCATCTTTTAGACCTAAGCTTTGCATAATTTGCCATTGGAATTTGGCAGAACCTGACTTGGCAACAGCTTTACTCTAAAAATTGAATGAATACCACATGAGCATTAAATAAATAAATATTTCCTGGAAGTAAATATTTCAAACAATAAAAATATGTGATACTTTCAATGGCAATAGATTGGGTGATGTAGTACTATATTATGCTGATTGCATCATCCTATTTTTTTTATAATAATATAGTAATTTTCACCTTTTTTCCTTTACTTTTATCTTTGGGAATCCCATCTGATTCTTCCTTAATTTGTTCCTCCTCTTCATCATTGGGAAACTGAGGTGGACATCCATATAATTCCATTTCTCGTTTCAGTTTATCAGCACATGCCTTTATTGGCATACCTGTACAATGGAAACCAAATGGGAATAGTACATTTTTGCCTTTTAAGCGGTGATATCTAACAGCAAATTCGCATTTGGACAGCGAAAATGTATGTCCCAAATGCAGTCTGCCGTTCATATAAGGATATGGGAAAGTACAAAGAAACTTTTCATCGTCAGACTTCCTGGGTAACTTGGGGGCATCGAATTCATGAATTTTCTCATTTTTCCAGCGCTCTTGTACTTCCGATTCGATTTTCTGAAGGTATTCTACTTTGAAGGTTCCTTTTCTCTCTATGTTCGCCTAACAAATAGCAGGATTGCATCAGATTTATTATTTTGCGGAACAAAGTGAATAAATCGATTAGTAACGTAGGTGAAGGTATTTTTACTTACCATTATAGAATCTAATAGTATATAGTTATTTTTAAAGTTTTAATATAAAAATACTTTGAGAATAAAAAGCGCTGACACCAAGCAAACGCGAAAACCGGCGCACCTCACTTTTCTAGGAAATTGGAATTAACCTAAATCTGATATAAACTGATTCCTGATTTTTAAACTTTTTTTTTACCTCATTTCCACCTCACCAAAAAGTTCAGTTTGTTGGTTATGTTATGATTTAAGGCACTTTTCAATATTCACCGATGAATGCACCGGTGTCAACCGAACCGAACCAAAGCTAACCAGACGCGAAAAATGAGAAACTGGTGTTTTCAGTTGTCACAATCGGTTAGCCACCACATCCATCTGGTAGAATTGTAATTCCGGTTTTTTTCGTTATTCTAACATTCTCCATATCGTTAACATCACAAATACAAAGTGAAAAGCAGTGAAATATGAAAAAGACACCAAAAACAAGACGAAATATTATCAATGTTATTTTGTCAACTGAACCATAAAGACAATGAAGATAATGACTGAACTAAATCATAATATAAATAAATATCTCAGAAAAATGGGAAATTCTACCTAACCCTATCAATATTTTCAGTCGACCACATGCAACCTGATTACCGGACATCTACCGTAAAATATAGAATCAAAAAGGTTAGAGATAGCGCGGCACCTAAACAGCCCGATGTAATATTTCACCTCACGCATGACCCTCCGCTCGCTTCGGGGGCTCAAGGAACAGGAATTTACCGAAACTAACCCAAGGCATGCCCAAAATGAAGAAAAAATATTTTTTTGCATATATAACCTTAATTTTTTTTTAACTGACAGGAATTGACCCACGGCCCGCCGTATTACAGGTCCAGCATCTAACCACTGTACCACCAGAGCACTTCCAAGCTGAACGCTGATTATGAGTCTTGTTAGGTCTAGCTCTAAATGGTTCCTACCGTTCGACATACAGGTCAGTAATGAAAAGTGACAAACCTAATAAGAGGCATATTTGATATTCGCTTCTACCTACTGCAATTTTAAGCCTTCACGCATGCGTACGTGTTAATACATATATTTTTTCAGTTGTTTTTTCTCGCGTTTTATTGATTTTGGGCATAGCCATGAGCTAGTTTGGGATATATATGTTTGGTTGCACTCCCAGAGCGAGGGAAGCGAGTGGAGAGCCATGCGTGGAGTGAAATATTAAACGCTGTGTCTAGCCTCCCGGTACCGGTATCCGAATAAATCCCGGTATGTATTGATGACGTAATATTCTGCCGGTGTTTCTATTAATCCCGTTAGATTTTATAAAATAATTATAGTATATCAAAATCGGCCTCTCCTATTGGTCGATCCGCATGACCCTCCGCTCGCTTCGCTCGCTACGCGGACTCAAGAAAAGGAAACTAACCAGGTGCTAACCCAATCTAACCCAAGACATACCCAAAATCAAGAAAAAAACTATTTAGAAACATAATCTTTATAAAAAAATAAAAAAAGCAATGAGGTTCGAACCCGTGCCGTCCAGGTGAGACCCAACTATCTAAACCTCTACACCACGAGAGCTCTTGCGACAAATTGATTGCATCACGAAGACATATTGTAATACGAGAACAAAATCTACCGGGATTATTGTAAATACCGGTAGACCATTACGTCATCATACCGCCATTATATTTTACCGGGATTTATTCGGATACCGGTACCGGGAGGCTAGACACGCGAATATTAAAACGGCAACATAGGGCTGCCAAATGCGCAGGTCAGAAGGTCAAAATTTTTCTGTAGGTAGATGCGAGTGTATTTAAGCCGCGTTCGTTTTTGTCATCTTTTTCCTCGATTTGCTCTGAAAATTCACACAAGTTCTGTGTATTTAAAAGGAAAATCCAAGTCACGTGCCTGTCAAAATGTTAGAGCAAATCGAACGCGGCTTATGATTACTTGCAGGTAAACTCGTCGCAAAATGAATGATCCCGAGTAAGCCTGAACGAATCTCGAAGCCAATAACTTCACGCATGACCCTCCGCTCGCTTCCTTCGTTCTGGGTCGCAACCAAGCAAAACTAATTCACATTTACAAAATGAAACATTCAACCCAAAAAAGAATAAAAAAGATCTCTTGCCACCGACGGGAATCGAACGCAGGACACCATATCGGAAATCCAGGATCGTACCACTAAACCAGGAGGCCTGTTCGAAGCTGGACTGTATAGACACCGAACATTAACAAGAGATAAGAGACTAGAAGGTCCACTCTCAGTCGGCACTTATGCTGTAGGGCTTATAAAGGCGGGATGCCAGCCTTCCACGAAAGGGGGTGAAACGTGGGACAAGGCAAGGAGGGAAATAGTGGGGGCGGGAATTGGACTGAACCTTCTAGTTTATTGTTAATGTTCGGTGGTGTAGACAAGGGTAAATAACGAAACTCGTTCGGGCCGTCTCGGTATCATTTATTTTGCGTGGAGTTTAACCACTATTCATTAAGTTCAGATATAATTGATTGAAAACTGGTTTATTTACAGATTAGAGTACAAATCAAAACTCAAATGAGTGAGATTCACAGTAGTGACATTGGGGCTCCGTCCTCTCTTCATTCAAAACGATACATAACAGAAAACTGAACTGGCGAAAAACTTGTATCACATAATTAGTAGTAGACGCTTTCCGTACCACATCAGAGGCTTTGTTTTTTTCTTATAAAGACAATGTCAGAGGGCTTCATAGTTGCTCGCGCATTACATTGTTTACAAACACAATAGGTGTTTTTCTTTCTCCTGCACTAAGTACACCTTTTGCACCAACCCTTTTTCTTTCTCCGGTGCACTTGCACTGCGTGTCATTTAGTGCAGCACTTTGTCCACCGACTATTTTGCTGGTGTAAGTTGGTGCAGGATGGTGGGACAATGGCGAACTGGCGGAAAAATAGTCAACAAATCAAAACTTAACCAGAGCATAACAAACCAACACTTAACCTACAATTTTGTTAAGCTGTTGCTGCCCAAGGTCCAAGACAATTTTGTAAGAAAATCATGAAAAAGGCAATAATACTTTGCGATCACAACGATGAGATGGCTTTTTCTTTCACTGCTGCACGATTATTTGGTGGAGCTACACTGACGTACACCAAGAGCAGTTGGTGTAGGTGAAAGAAAAACACCTCATATCTTTAGGGTCTAGCGAATTGCTGGCAACTAGTCCGTAGCTCAGTGGTTGGATGCTGAGTATGGGATACGGCGCCGGCGGTCCGGGTTCGGTTCTAGTGACGAGATATTATTATTATAATATGTAAATAGTTTTTCTTCATTTTGAGCATGCCTTGGGTTAGTTTTGGTTAGTTTCGGTTGGTTGCCCCGTAGCGCGAAGCGACCGGACGGCCATGCGTGAAGTGTAATATTAGGCATTTTTATCAACAATGTGATGTGCGCGCAACTCTGAAGCCCTCTGATGTGTTACGGGCAACGTCTTGTTCACATACGCTCGAAAGCCGTATTCGATTGAGACTGGAGATCAGTTCAAAAGCATCCTCTTATCGACTGGTCCTAATTTTCTCGTGGGCAAATTCTTTGAACCTGGTTCATATCCTTTCAAAACGTTAAATTATCGCGATGAAGTAACGACGTGGAGGAAATTGGTTCATATAGGTATGATTTTTGTTTTCATTTGAGGTTAGGCTGAAGATTTAAAACAAGCATAAATTATTAATTTATTTCAACCATCATAGCCACTTTGTCTACTGAAGACCGATTAATGAAAGCATTGCACTTGCATTCATTTAATTTGGAATTTGCTTTTTACATTGGTTATCAATTCATTAATCAGCCATGAGGGTACGGTTGCGTGTGGTTTCACCTGTCTGTCACATTAAGGAAAACCTTAATGTTTTTTTGTGATTTTTCGTTTCTGTGAAAAAATTATGCTAAATGCCCTTTGCCTCTTTTAATTCTGGTTCTAGAATGAACTTGTGGTGGTATGTAACATTAGGTTCAAATAATTGTCAGAAACATCGATGGGATTATGTTTGCATTTTCCCGATGAAGTGTGGTTCTGCCAACCAACCGCATCGGTTAATCGTAGTTAAATTCGATTTTTAATCATGAGTACGATGTTACTCCAACCGGCCGCTCCGTGGAAACAGAACTACTCTCTACTCTACTCTACTCGCTCGCCCTGTCTTCACCTTCTTTGTATTAAGTTTTTCATTGTGACGTGCCGATCCAATCAACGCCCTCTGTTGCTTAGAAGTTAGAACGCGTTGATCCAATCCATATACTTTATGATCCAATCAGCTGTATCAGCTTTGTTCCTCCCACCCATAACCCAAACCCAAATCAAAATGTCAAAATAGTTTTGTAAATAAAGTGTTCAAAAGGAAATAAACCTGCTAATTATAAAATTAAGTAGAAATTAGAATTATTCAGTATAAATAATGGGATGTTGCTGGAGTCTGTTTTGCAAAGATGATAATTCTTCACAAGTGAGATATTGATAGTTTTGTTCTTCGTAGTTCATCAGGGCCTTATTTGTTAATTTTTTATATTTTATCGTTGTAGAATGGAGAACCGAACGAAAGGACTCATTTATTAGTAGATCCAGTGTCGAACAACATAAATATACAAAGAGTAAGCAGGTCAGTTTCCAGAAATGTTAAAAATGTTTACTAACTTTATCACTCAATTTGTTTTGTGGCCTGTTAAAAGATTAATAATTATTTGTCTTTTAGTGATGACCTCTTAAGTAGAAATTCTAATGATTTACCTAAAAAGACTGATGAACAATCTGCATTAACTAGAATACTTCAAGAGACAGCCACGTAAGTACATTTAGCATACGCTATTTCTTCCACTTTACTTAGAGCTAAAAAACGTGATATTTATATTGACTCTTTTAGGAACGTCATTGATGTAGCGGCTCTTGACTCGCACAATTTACAACATCACGAGTACCTTGAACGAGTGAAAATGTACAATGTCAAGGTGCAGCAGGTGCTGACCACTAACAAAAATACTCTAGTAAATAAACTAAAGAGCTGTGTTCTGCAAGATGTGCCACAACCAGAGAAAGTGCTTGGAGCAGATTTGTTGAGTTTAGATGACATTAATTTGGTAAGTGTAACATTTGTATGCATTGCTATATATAGAAAATTATTGCTTAGCACTTGTTTATTCAATTTAATTGTGTTTATGTATGCATTTTATCAGACACAAGAATAATTGTTGTTTCAGGCTTTATTAACTGATAAAACTAATTATATTGTTGGAAATTTGATATATAGTAATGTACATGTGAGATTTGATAAAGTAGGTACTTACCTATGTTTGATAATGAGGATGGATTTGTGAAATATATATCATTTTTGGTAGCCCATTGTTTGAAATAATTTGAGAGAATCACCATTTAGCAAACCCTAGAGCAGGCTTTTCTATAATTTTTACGAGTTTCGGTTATTGTTATTTTAAAGACTGTCATCAAGAAATATTTGAAATACTTACCTGGAAGAAATTCTTCAAATCGGAAAAGCTGAGATGTGATGCATGCAAACATAGTAAAATTAATTTCAAATAGTAAATATTCTTTCTGCCTATACTATTTTGCCTTTGTGCAGCTCCATATGACCGCAATATCAGATTGATTATTTTTTTCTATAGATAACTTCGTCAGTTATCGCAGCTGTGAATGCCATAAATGACATCAAGGTGGACCACAAGGAGGACTTGGTAGTACCTTTCGGGCTTGAACTGAACAGCTAAGGAGGCTGTTCCTGGCTCCCTCTAGTTATTTCAAATTGAATTGTAAAGTGAACTATTTTTGAAAAAGTTTTTTGATTGAACTCTATATCAAGGGCATGAACAAATTTGTTAAAATTCAAGATGTTTACTGCAAACATTCCATGCATTCGTAGGTAGACTTGAACAATTAACTTTTTCAAATGTTCTGCTTTATGAAAAAAAAAATAATAATTACTGTAAATATCATTAACTTTAGGAAACTATCAGATAGCGTTAAGATATTAAATACTATATGAAAAAAATAATTTTGTATCTTGCACGTTGTGTAATATGTCAAATAGTCTTGCGTTTTTGTACAAAAACTTGATATAGGTATATTGATCGTTTCGAAATTTTTATTGTAATTTGTCTATTTTTTAAATGACTAGATATTTCAGTTGTATTCTTCTTTATGGCAAAATCAAATACATTTATTTACTTATTTAAATTACTGCTTTATTGCCCTTTTTTCCCAGTGTAAGTTTTACAATTAATAAACCAAGGCTCACTGTTGATTTTATAGTAAGTGGATTTAAAAAATAACAAATTTACCCTTAGTAGAAGTAGGGAGGGTCAAATTTGTGTGTGTTTTGGACGAGTGACTCGTGGAGTTCCACCGAGATCGGTCCTGGTCCTTATTTTGTTCCTCCTCTATATAAATGACAGCGGCACTAAGGACACTAGGTAAATTCACGCTTTTTGAGGATGGCGTTGCGATATTTTGGCAGGTAGAGGAAGCGTCAAAGGCTGGTGTGACTCTAACTGCCTTTCTTTTGGTATCAATAGGACCAGCATAGCATGTGCTCCTTTATTTGCATCTGGGTCCTACTTACGTTAAACGGTCAAACTATGACGTTGGAGGAGTCGGAGCTAGTTTTAGCGACATACTTGAAAATCAAATCGAAGGTATGCATATTTTGACCAATATTTAAATATTTTATGCAACATCCTGTATATATTTTTATATAGGTATTTTGATAATCCTTAAAATTCCCTTTTCAACGATATGTCACAAGTGGTCATTTGATTTCAAGATGGCGGCTCAGGAGCCATTTTTCTTAAATTCAATATGGCCGCCTTTTAACGCTACAAAGTATTATTTTCTCAGAAATGCTTTATATATATATATGTTTTAAAATATTTCGGTAAATGTTGATTAATTAATTTACGTGATCAATTTGAATTTTTCGTTTAATTGCAGATTTTTAAGGACAAGGTGAAAAGAAATTGATTGCATAAACTGTCTAAAATTTTACCAAAATATTTATAAAAACAAAAAATAAAACTGTTCTGATAACTAATAATATTTCGTAAGAAATGATGTGGCCATATTGAATTTTAGAAAAACCTCTCCTGAACCGCCATTTTAGAAACTAATCACTCCTCGTGATATATCATCGAAAAGGGAATTTAAAGGAGAATCCATAGATGTAAAAATATATACAAGGTGCCGTGTAAAATATTGAGCAAAACCTGCATTAACACGATAGATATGGATATTTTGACCAATATTTCGTTATTTTATGTAACACCCTTTATATATTTTTATATGTTTTGATAGTCCTTAGATTCCCCTTTTCAACGATATGTCACAAGATCATAGATAATACACTAAAAAAAACAAGATGTCATTTGTTTCTAAAATGGCGGCTCAGGAGCCATTATTCTAAAATTCAATATGGCCGCCTTTTGACGTTACAAAATGCTTTTTTTTCAGAATTGTTTTTTTTAAATATTCCTGTGAAATATTGAATAATTAATTAATGTACGTGATTAATTTGAATTTTTCGTTAAATTGCAGTTTTTTAATTAATTCCCTCTAAGATTTTTGAAGATAAGGTAAAAATAAATTGATTTCATTACTTGTCTAATCAAAGTTTTACCAAAATATTTTTAAAAATAAATCCGTTGATAGGTAATAATATTTCGTAACTTCAATAAGCGGCCATATTGAATCTTAAGAAAACCTCTCCTGATGTGTCATTTTAGAAACAAACGACGCCATATTGAATCTTAAGAACACCTCTCCTGATGTGTCATTTTAGAAACAAACGACGTCTTGTGATGTATCATTGAAAAGGAAATTTTAAGGAGAATCAATATATGTAGGGTGCCATGTAAAATAATGAACAAAATTTGAATTAACGGTAATATTTGAGGGTAGAGATACATATTTTGACCAATATTTCATTATTTTGTGTACTCCTGAAAATCATAAGCTACTAAAGAAATATCACCCTGTCGTAAGTTTGAACTTGAACTTGGAGATTGTTATATAAACATTAAAAGCAAACTATAAACAACGCGAGCAATCAACGGGAGCGATTTTGAACCTTAAGCATGCCATGATCATCATTTTTTAACATAAATACGCTAACGCACCCTCAGTTCGTCTCCAGCTCCCAAGGTTAGCATTTGACGACTGCCTTCTGGGTTATATCCGCTCTTAAAGTTAGCCATACGGCTGCTTTAGGTTCTAATCAATTCCTTCCAAACCTGGTACTGGTTAGTCACTTGACGACTGCTAGAACCAGGGGTTTCACAACCTCCATAGTAAAGTCCTGAGAAGAAGTTTGTCAGAGTGTTGAGAAAGACAAGTGTCTAACCTCAAACAGTACCTCAAATCGAGAAAACATGCGCACCGTAGTAATCGGGTATAATAGAATCTCATTTTTTCTGACCAATAATTATTGTTAAAGTTTTATCGTTAATATATTGTTATTGTTATAAACTAAACGTGCTTACTTTATCATCTCTTCTTACCCCTCGTAACTCGGCCCCGGTCTACCTCAGTTACCCCGGCACGCTAAACAAGGCGTGTCCTCACGAGTAGAACATCCAGTGGTACATTAAAGGAAGCATTGAGACCCCGTCATTGTACTAATCGCGACGCGGCTCTTCTCTGAGAAGTTATTCTTTAAGAAACACGCTACCCCCTAAACTATTCGTGACAATACACATATTTTGACCAATATTTCATTATTTTGTGGAACAACCTGTATATATTTTTACATTTTTGAATAGCCGTTAAAATTCCCGTTTCAACGATGTCACAAGATGACATTTGTTTCTACAATGTCGGCTCAGGAGCCATTTTTCTAAAATTCAAAATGGCCGCCCTTTAGCGCTACAAAATATTGTTTTTCTCAGAATTGCTTGTTTTTTTAATATATCTGTAAATGTTGATTAATTAATTTACGTGATCAACTTGAATATTTCATCTATTTTATGTATCATTCTATATATTTGAATAATCCTTAAAATTTTTAACGATATGTCACAAGTGGTCATTTGGTTTCAAGATGGCGACTAAGGAGCCAGTTTTCTAAAATTCAATATTCAATTACTCTAGTGTTATTTTAAATATTTTTTTAATGTAGTCTATTGTCTAGAGCACGTTTTGACTAACAATTCGAACAGTTCCAAATTGGAACCATGGTATAACCTGCCACGATGAAAAGGTTACCACAAACTGAGAAACGATTGATCGTACCTGTCTTTTGTATGCAATTTAATGAGGGATTAGTTTTACCCATGAGAAACGATAAGTTACATCAAGTTATTAAGGTCATTAAAAAAACCTTTATTGCTCTACAAGAATGCACTTAATGACCTCAGTTTTTTTCCATTGGAAGCTTCCCTGGACACAGTTTCATAAAGAAATAAAAATAAAAACAGTTCTAAGTTATTTACAGCATTTATTTCTAAGAACGCCGACTGGAAATAACATCAACTTTTCATTTTGTAAAAAAAACAAACATAGGTATCAATAATTGTTTACGAAAACTTGGAAATCTCTTGCATAAGGAAAAATTTTTGATGGAAGACAAGACTAGATGATACGACCGAGAATATTTCATATTTTATAAAGTAAGCTTGAAATTTGTCGGTAAAATATATCAATTTTACCAGCAGAAAATTTGAATAACGTCGCTCTCTAGGAAACGTCCATTCCTTAACCGATATTTATTTTTAAACATTATCAAAATTTCAGAATATTGCGACAACCATAAGACAGGTAGAGAATATCTACATGTGACACTGATAGCCCTTCGATTACTCGATTTGAATAAACTTTTAGCAAAAAAGCAACACGTCCACTTTCTACTCGTACTATGTAGCGGCGTGCAAGAGAAGCATTGTTTTCCTTAAAATTCTAGAAACATGCTCCCCAATTTAATACTATTTTGGCTCACGAATAATAATTATGAAAACGAAATATTAATCTTAGTGTGAAGCAGGTTTCAGTATATTTTTCATTTTAGTGATCCAGCCTCCAATATCCCAATCGGCCATGGTTCATGTCGAGAAGAACAAACGGTTCATGGCCGACTTCGACATTGGAGGCTGGAGCACAAAAATGAAATATATACTGATACCTACTTCACACTAATTATTATTATTGAGATAAAATAGTACTAGGGAGCATTGTTACCTAGAATTTTAAGGGAAGCAATGCTTTCCTTGCTTCCATGGACCGCACGCCACTGGTACTATGTACGACAGACTGTAGTTATAATTATGACTACCGAAAAGTAAAGAAAAGCATCATTTAATAAAAATAATAGTGGTTCTGCTGACTTCAGATGTTAGGGATTGAAAATAAGGGTGATTTTTCATTAGGATTTTTTCTTTGAAATTGTGCTGAAATTTGGTAGTGAATATGGCGCATCAAACAACAAAATAATTATCTAGTCTTGTCCCCCACTTTTAAAAAACTACATGTTCTCTAACTAGATCTAACATGAATATATATGTCCAACCCTAAAAAATGAAGGTCAATTTTGACCATGCCATCATAATTAATAAAATATTGAAAATATGTGAAATGTTTTTGACATTTCAAAACAATCATTGAACATGGTTCAATCGACTTGTTATAATTAAAGGGCCACTTCTTTTAGTCACCAAAAAGACATTTGCTGTGCCCCATGTTTTAGATATTTATTTTTCACTCCACGTCCAAATAAATCAATTTATCATCAAAACTGGCCATCATTCGGTAAAGTCAGCCATAACCCAGTCCTTAAAATTACTATATTATATACAATATACCGGTAAATGTGAGTAACTTATGAAAAAGTATCACCCAAAAATTATGTACAAGTATTAATATTTAAAAAAAAATCATTGCAGTAGCTAATAATACATTTGATAATTGAGTTGCCCGTTTTTATTGTATTTTTCTATATATTCGTTGTGTCTCTGGATGCACTTCACAAGTGGAAAAATGGTTATTATTGTTATTATGCATAGAAAACGAGCAGGGTGTGAAACACACATTTCCATGAACATATTATGTTTTTTTTTTGCACACTAAACTGTATTGACAAACGCCAATTCTGTTTGCAAAAAATACTGTTCCTCTTGTAAAGTCCATCCTGGGAAATTGTACTGTGCATGTCCCCGTGTTGATCTGAACCGAGGCGATTTAAAAAGAAGAATGAAACAATTAGGTTGCAGAATATGTACAACCCTGTTCCCTGCATTCCCCTGTTATGGTACTTGAAGATTTATATTAATTCAATTTTTTTAATAAGCCATCTCCAGTTATTCCCAGTTCAACAGTGTCCGCAATTTCGAAACAATTCGAAGTCCATACGTAACTGATACTGATAAGGAACCCATTCGAACAGAGACAAACGTTTGTATTATTATAATTGGGCAACTAAATAAAGTCTTGTAAACTACAAGGTTTACTTAACACTGCGCAATCCTGACAATACCATTTCGATTTAAAAAAGGGCCAAGTCCATTAAATGAACTTTTATGTACAGTCATATACCTCGACAAGCATTCAATATTATTCATATTTAATCTGAAAAACTAAAGATTGCTCTTCATGTCGCTTCAGGTAAGAAAGGGATATATACACGTGATTTCTACATAACTTGAGAATCGATTAATAAAGAATACAATTGACCAAATGAGCACAAAAATTATTGAAAAAAATCATCCAATAGAAACTAGTATTAAAACATCAGGTCATTATAACCTGGAAAAAAAAATGAAGCAACTCCTTAATACATATGGTAAATAAAAAAGCCGAAAGTATTCTTACCTACAAAACTGAACGTTATGTGTCAATAAAGTCGGTTGCTTTAGATAGGGCAACAGCTAAATTGAAGTAGAAGCATACGTCGACTAGATCACAACCAAGGTAGTGAAGGCAGAGTTTATTTTGCGATAGAATCAGTGATCCCCCCTTTCTTACGCAAAACGAGATTTAATTCGCCCAACTAATATTACGCCTTGTCACTATTTGCACTCGACTTCTTCACCTTCGGATCACTATCACTAGCGCTAACACCGTTGATCAATCCTTGAGACTGGAGCCGTTCGTCTACGGCGGCCGACTTTCTCAACACGACGAAAGCCTCCATCATTTTTTTGATTTCCGGCGATGGTTTCTGCTTCACGTCGTACACCAGCCTCACGTCGAAGGCTATTGTTGTTGCGGTCGTCGTCGTCGAAGAAGAGGAGGAAATTGAAGAGACTGTTTGTTCTTGTTTCGATTCGTCGCCAACTTTGTCTGGTGATGTTTCCGTTTTCGATTCGCAAGCTAAAAAATAATAATAATACATTTTTGCGTTTCACTAAGTATGAATTAACCCCCCCACCTTCCAGACTAACGATCCAGGATCGCCCTTTAATTAAAAAAAAATGGACTCCTATTTGTTCCCAGCCATTATCAAGTTTCGGCGCCTATGTATATTCAGTTTTTCGCATATAGCTCCAAAACGGTGCAATCTAGTGAATAATTCATTCTTACAAATATTAGAGAGCATAAAATTCTGCGTCGAATGAGTATCCCATTCTTTCAATTCAGTCCAGTAGTATGGCTGAAATCGATTGTCGAAGAACTGTGATTTTTACTAACTTTGGATTATAGTGACTTTTCAATCGTCAGTTTAAATGAAAAAAAAAAAAAACGCATATTCAATAATAATTTGGATATGTTATAAATAATTCCATATGCTGGACTATGGACAGTTTTTCCTCTAATGCACACTTAAACATTTTGCAACTGAACCAATTTGCCGAGCAGGCCTAACTGAAGCTCACGCCGCGCCGCCGCTGGAGACATGAGGTTGATAAGATACAAGAGACAGCCTTGCCACTGCGCAACTAAACGTCAAGCGAAGGGCTCTTACCATAGCTTACTATTATAGTAAGCTGTGCTGTTACAATCTAAATGTATCAGTCTCGAACGAGTGAATTTGCTATATTGGGCCGTTTTCTCGTATTTGAGTATTTGGTACGGGTTCGTGTTTATGTTGTGTTTCGTTGATGAATACAAGATGTCCTACGGATGAATAGTGTTTTATTTGCAGAAGAGGTCTGTCTTTACGACAGAAACAGGGAAGTCTAATTAGCAGGCTCCGTAGATAGCTGGACGATGAATGATTTGTTGTAAAAGTAACAGAAGATGCTAACAGATTCGTTAATACGACTGTTATTGACTTATCACTGAATAATTGTTGAAGAGGACACTGACCTCTTGGTTCTGCACCCCTTTCCTCCTCAAAAGTTTCACTAATAAAGCTTGGGAGGTGTTCAACGGAAACACTTTGTACTCTCCCAGACATTTTTAGTACTCTGATACTTCAAAACCAAACATCCTGCGCCTACATGCCTTCAGGGGGGTCATACGACGTCATCATACCTTCAAGGAAAATGGAGTTTATAAAAACTTTGGAAAGGGACATGGAATTCCACGATGATGCGCTTATCTTCAAAAACAACAATGCTTGTGCTGATGAGATAGATGCTGCTTGGCAGAAATTCCTTATGGCGACCCTCGAAGACACACCTCATTGGACGACATAAGGTACGACCTGTTTACCAAAGCCGCAGCCAAAACGAACATGAAGCTAACATCTCTTCCCCCCACTCAAACTATCGCTCGACAATATGCCATTCGGACATACCATCAGGTCCAGTTGTGGTTGGGACACGCTAAAGGTCCTCTGCAGTGGGGATGGAAAAAAACAAAGTACGGCCTACTACCCATACCCACCATGACCAGCACCTCCAGAAATACTCAACAGCGTGTCCTACAAGTGCTCTACGGGATACCGAGGTCGCTGCAGTTGCCGGAAAGCAGGAATAAAATGTTCGACAATCCGGGCAATCTACTTTTTGAATGCAAGGGACACTCATGCTCCAACGCGTCTGATGATGATGATGATACCTCGCCTGTCGTCCTTAACAAAGATGACGCAGAATTGTTGACTGAGGATCTGGATCATTCAGGTATATATGAAAATTGATGTACCCTTAAAATTTCCCTTCGTGTAATGCCCAATTCATACAATATCGAGTATATTACTCCTACTAATGATTTTCTCTTTTCTATCCTAGGTTACGGAGATGATACCACGATCCCTGATAATGTGCCAAACAATCACGAGTCAGTTTTCATGGAGAGTCGGGGATCAAACGTGGGCGACTATGGACTCTTGAGTTCAAAGCGCAAAGTTGGTAAAAATCCCTGTTTTCAATCATCGATTTCAGGCATACTACAGGACCTGAATTGAATTAATGGGGTACTTATCCGACGCAGAATTTAATGCTCTCTAATATTTGTAAGAATGAAATATTCGCTGCGCATATAGTTTTTGAAGCTATATGCAAAAAACTTAAATTTTCGCGTTTTTTCGGACTTCCTGACTCGAGCGGCGATCGAGGGATCGTGCAAATCTAGGATACATCTATTTGACGTCAAATGAACCGATTAAAACAATAATTAGCTTTCCAACACTTTTTTCCAAGTGACGCCCTTAATAGACTCTAATTGGACTGGCCTATTAGTATAGGTATTAAAGCGTCGCTTGACACTTAAAGAAACATTCTATAACTTTTAAAATCTAAAGAAAATTTACATTGATAATTGCGTACTTTTTAAGGGAGTTTTCAATTTTCCGGTTTGATGCTTATTTCAGCGGACGCGAAAAATTCAAAAGTATTTTTAGTCTAATTAATTTCAGTCTCAGATCTACAGGGAATTTTATGTATGTTTCCAAAATCTATAGGAGAAATTTGAATAATGGTGCATTTGTACATGCATATCAATAAGTTAACAACACTTGTCTTCAAATGTTGTAAGTTAAAGGACGTAACTGTTTTTTTTTCTGTCTTGTGTGTAAGAATACTTTTCATAAGAGCTGGTGGATTAGAGGGAACAGAAATTATCAAGTAATGAAGGACAACCTAATATATTGTTCCCCAGATTGCGTTGAAGAAGCTACCAATCGTGATCCTGATGCGATTGAAGTGTTAAAAGAGCTAATAAATGATTTAAGAGAAGAGTTGGACGAAAAGACTAAGTTTATAGAAAGGCTTAAGCGGAACTCTGTTTCTTCTGGACCTGAACAAGAGTTGGTTTTGCAGATTGAAGAACCGTGTGAAACGATCGACTTACCTAGAGCTAAGATTGGTAACGGGTGTGCAAATGAGGCAAGTGAAGTTGAAAATATACCCGTGGCCATACAAACACATTTGGAAGGGAAAAATACTGTCGCTCAAACAGATTCAATCAGTCTGGTTTCTTATGTGGTACAGACTGATAAATCAGTATTTCTTAACGGCAAAACACAAACAGATTTGTCTGCACTCCGGTAGGAGATAGATTCACTTAATTAGCTAAATGTAAACCTGGTAATAACTAATGTTG
>JAEQML010054966.1:0-37008 GCA_016904865.1 Pissodes strobi | reverse complement strand
AATGATTTTTTTACTTTAAATTTGCCCATGTTACAAACTTCTAGGGTAAGTAGATAGTAGCTATGATATAGGAAAAAAACATATAACACCCCAATCAGGTCACTCATTGTTCTCAAGCACGTAGTTCAAGATACAAGGACAAGATGGCGAATAGCGATAGCCCGATGGCCTGCTACTACTACCCTTGTCTTTGCTACTACGCTAAATCAAAATGATCACGCCGATTCGCGCCAATAAACGCAGGGTCGCACAGCCAGATGCTACCATTCCTAATATTTTTCCTTTGTTAACTGGTACTGTAGTTATTTTTATTATCATTCAATGTTACTAATACTAACCAAATTCATATGGAGGTTAATATCAAAAATGCTTATTATAACTATGTATGTGTATTATTTAATGGAAATCCTTATATTAACTATAAACCAATTATATTATATAAAAACAGAAAATTATGTATTATTACAAAATTAATGTTTTTAAATGCAACCAAATAGTGTCCAAATAAAAAAAATGTTAACGTGTAACATTTAAAATGGAATCATATTTTTATAAAAAACAAGATCTAGTTGCTATTAATTTGGCAGCATATTCATTAACTAATACTACCCAAACAAATATTTATTTATTATTATCGAAATTTTTCTTTCAGTGCAGATAGTGAAATAAGACAGTAGTTGGTGTCTATTAATCAGATAAAAAGAAATTAACCCAATGAAATTAATTAACAAATGAATTCGTAAAGAATACCATCAACTATCAATCAAATTATATCTGCTCACCTCAATGACTATTCAAAATAAGGTAAATGATGGGTAAGTCAAACTAAAATTAAAAAATTTAAGGTAGGTTTAGGCAATAAGGTAATTAAAGCGGCATTAAATTAAAATAAGTAAAAAACCACAAGATAATGTAGGTAAAGCCCGAGTAAGCAGCCTATACTAATTATCAGCAGAGAGTTATTATATACAATTGAGTAAGGTTTATTAAATAATGATAGCTTATAAGTGCGGCAAGGTATCAAAGCATAAAGTAAAGTAGTAATTAATATGTAAAATTATTAGACGGTTTTAAAAATTAAAGAAATAAATACACTCTAAGGTATAAGCTTTTAAGGCTCGTATCTATAGCTATTCAAATATGCTAATGGTAGATATTGATACAAGTTGCCTAATGATATGAAAACTTAAAGCTAAATAAACACAGCAAGTGGTGATCACAAATCGTTAAATCGCAATATGAAATATTTACCTGAGTCAATATAACATATACCAACTACACAGGCTTTACTTGTACTAAGAAAAACTAATTGCCCAATAGAAATCACTATTTATGGAAACTAGCTTAAAAGCAAAGTTCTGCAAATATAAAACCTCTTGGAAGCATATATATCTTTCAAATATAAGAGCAATTAAATCTATAAACCATAGTTACAATTACGAACCAAATTATTTAAAAAGAATGCAGTTATTAATTTATCAAAAATTAAAATTCATTATTACATTAGAATGTTCACGTACGATGGAATGAAAATAAAAATAAGTTAGGCTTATCTGTGTCCTTTGGCTTTCAAGTCAGCACGGATGCTACCACATACGCAGGTCTCAACAACTATCCAATGCAGAGCATGGGGGACGTATAATTAAAGCTACAGTAACAGTAACCACTGAAATCTCCTCACAAGTGATTAATTTTGTAAGTTGCGAGAATGATGAGCACCACAAGCACGTAAGCTAGCAAGAAGCTACTAAGGGTGGAAGTAGAAAGGTAGAAAGAGGTAAAAAACCCTAAAAATAAAAAACGTCTAAAACACTAGGCACAATTAATTGTCGTCCCTGTAGCCAGCACAGCAATTCAATACAAAATCCTCATTTAATTATTAATTACTTGAGCTTAATTACTTAAGCGAAAGTAAAATTCAATCCCCAGTCAGCAAGATAAAACTTTATTAAACCACTAACCCTTTAATTTAATCTTACAAATATATAATATAATAATACAAGACATTGATACCCCCAAAATGAGAATTTCAATTTTATAAAGACTAATCTCTCTAATACTTTACAATTAAATTTGGTGCAGAGACTCAAAATATGGCTACACAGGCATTCCGAATAATGCAACGAAGCACAGTACAGTACGAATAGCAAAATTACTACAAATTGTGAAAATAATTAGTAGGTTATCCCTAAAAAATATTTATAGTTTAACTAAAGCTTTAAAAACTATGTTTTAGATAGAAGTTTGATTAAAGTGGTAATATTAGAGTGTAATCTAATGGAAAAAATCCTAATTTACAAATTATTAGATAAGAGCTTAATTTTAGTAGCGATATAGAGAAAATCTAATTTTTTTTTTTGGAAATATTAAATTCATGAATACATTCTTTAATTACTGTTTAGTATTTAACTCAATTCAAGGTGTTTGGTTTCTAACGACGGTTTTATAGGTATGTAGTGCGATTTTCCTTTTTACTGATCGATTTGTGTTATCGATACTCTCGCTACCTTACTTCTGCCTACCTTACTTCCGTTCTCCCGAGTCGCTCGAAAGATGAATCCGTTTGGAGCTCCCTCTTGACAGATGTGGTATATTTTTTTTTGGGGGGAAATTGATGGGCCCTTCTCGTCTGGAGACTTAAGATGAGCAGACAGTTTGAGTATCTAAAATTATATTCTTGTTATCATTAATCATCAGGTCTAAATACCGCCTGATTGTGCCGTTGAATTAATTGGCAAATAAGCTAGTATGTCTATTTTCTGTAACTATAGACAATATTACCTAAGAACGATGTGTAACGAATAGTGTGGTTACCCTTCCTATAAAAAAAGGGTCTGTTACTGTGTCTATATTGGATGGTTAAAATTATTTATAATTTAACTAGGGAACAGAATTTCATCCCTTGGGGCTGACCGTCTTTCAGCGGCATTTTCTATGTCGACTTGTCGAAGTCCTACGATTACATGGTTGAAAAGTAGCTTCGCAAGAAACGTCGGTGGATTCCACGTCTGCAACATACAAGTAGGCTCTAAACTTTTTATTTAAATGTGATTTCACGCTTACCGTCAAGGACTTTACGTCAATAATGACCACTCAATTCTCAGTTTTTACCGTAACCTAGTTGATTGAAACTTATTTTCTTCCTTATCTTATTTGATATAGTTTCGGAGATTGAACACCTAGCTAATCGGACTGTAATTAGTGGCTTATTCTTTTTGTTCTAAGCACATTTATTTTTATGTTACATTCTTACAATAAGTCTCATAATTACTGATCGCTTTCGTTAGTTGAACGTATCGCTATCTGACTATAAGTCATATAGTATCTACTATTACTGTTTTACCGTATTTAAATTCACTGAATTTACAGTTACAGGGCTTTAATTATCTTGGGTCGATTATTTAATATTGACTTGCTCTATTACCGATATATTATTACCCTAATTAATAAATATCTCAATAATGCTATCGTGATTATTCGATTTACTTGAGTATTTATTTCATTTACCTACCTCAACAATACGTTTTTGCTGTAATTGGCTGTAAGCCTCAGAGCAGTGAACTGTTTTATTTAACTGCAAATCGCAACTTTGACTTTCCTCCTAAAAGCAGGCCCCGAAATGAGCTTAGTTCGTGCTCACCAGTAAAAGTCTATAATTACATCATAGGTTAATTTATTGATTTAGTATAGCTATTTATTGGCATAATGATATTATCGCTGCCATGGGATTAATTCTGATTAGTTTTTGTTTATTTTTGATACCTTCTGACTAGCTGCGTTTAGCCGCAACTTTAAGAACTTCAAGTCTAGTTAGAACCATTTCCAAATAGAAGTTCGCCAATATTGATATTGTTACGGCTAGCCTAACAACCATCCTAACGTTTTTGTGCTACCCTATAGAACTATCCGTCGTGCAGCTCGCTTCTCTGTATGAGTTATCGCCCGGCCGGCTGCGAAGATTGAGGATTGCTGGAATTATCTCGATGGCCTCGTCGAGATCATATAGAGTGGCCTCGGAATACTTCCGGAATATTCGTGATAGATTTAAGATTATATATAAGCAGACCTAAGGCGAATGTTAATCAGTCGGGAAGTTAGTTCAGTTAATCATTGAGCATTGAATAGATATTAGTTGTAAAGTTATAAGAGTAGTTTAGAGTGTTAAATTGTATACAGTGGTAGTGAATAAAGAGAGTATTAGCAAAGCAATAGCAAAGTTGTAATTCTGTTAAGAACTAACGGGAAAAACGTAACATTTGATGTCGGAAGTTGGATTGTGAAGGGACCGGACTTGCGAAGTATTTTTCGAGGAAAGATGTACAAGTACGTCAACGAGACCGTTTGATTGGTGGATTCTGGTAAAATTTTATAACATTCTATGGTCAATACGAGGCAACAAACGGCAGAAATGGAGCAAATAAATAAAATGTTGGCCGATTTCATGGAAAATTTAAATGCTGAGAGGCAAGCGGATGGGAAAGAAGATGAACGTAAAAGACAAGCAGAACAGGACCGGCTTCAGAAAATTTTAAAAGACCAGGAAGATAAAAGGCAAAAAGAACAGGATGACCGGCTTCAGAAAATTTTGCAAGATCAAGAAGATAAAAGACAAACGGAACAGGAACAGGATGAACGTAGAAGGTCAGCAGAACAGGACCGGCTTCAGAAAATCTTTCAAGATCAAGACGATAAAAGGCAAGCGGAACGGGAAGAGGATGAAGATAGAAGGCAAGCAGAACAGGTACAGCTGCAGAAATGGATGCTGGATGTAATCATAGGCGAGCAAGGAAAATTACAGAAAATATTGGACGCGCAAAATGAGAAATTTGAAAAAGAAGTAAACGATATACAAAAAGAAAATGTAACTGTACAAAAAGAAGTAGGAGACGTACAGGAAGAAATGAAGAATCTACAAGCAGAAGCTTCCAGACTAAAAAATCAAGTATCCACCGAGAGGGTACTCGCCACAGGACAACATATTAAACCTCCACCCTATGATGGTCAAACATCCTGGACAATGTACAAAAGGCAATTTGAAGCCGCTGCTGTTGCCAACGGTTGGAATAACGAAGAAATGGCTACATCACTAGTGGTTGCGCTTCGTGGATCTGCCCTAGAACTATTACAGACTATTCCCATCAGCCAATTGTAGCTGCCCTGGAGAGACGATTTGGAGACCAACATAGAACAAGTTAAGTCCCAAAATCAGAAGCCTGGTGATAACCTGCAAGAATTTGAGGCAGACATTAGACGTCTCATTCAATTGGCATACCCGGGAGCGACAGAGGAATTTCAAGAGGAACTTGCTGCCCAATATTTCGTGGATGGTATTAGAGATCCAGAAACTCAGAAAATACTACGCCTAGCCAAATTTGATAGCAGCAGCGAAGCTTTGAGTCGAGCCCTAGAAATCGAGGCAGCCTGTAACATCTGCAAGCCAAAAATCAGGGCCGTATCCATCCAGGAAGAAAAGCCGACAAACAGCTGTGAATTAACAGAGATGGGCGAAATTTTGAAGAAA
This sequence comes from Pissodes strobi, assembly GCA_016904865.1. Taxonomy (NCBI): domain Eukaryota; kingdom Metazoa; phylum Arthropoda; class Insecta; order Coleoptera; family Curculionidae; genus Pissodes; species Pissodes strobi. The sequence continues at coordinate 31,487 of JAEQML010054966.1, read as the reverse complement.
TTAACGGAAGTTCTTCAGGCCACAGGGATATTCCGGGAGCCAACAGAAGTTAGACCATGTAATAGAGAAGCTATAAATCAGTGCTATAGATACGGCAGGACTGGGCATTTCAAAAGGGACCGTCAAGTACAAAGATTCCGGGAGCCACTAGAAGATAGGCCACGTAACCGAAATGTTTCAAATGTGGCAACATTGGGCATTTTAAGAGAGACTGTCGAATACAAGTACGACCTACAGCTCCATCCAGAGACAATAGCAGTTCAAAGCCAAGTCAGGAAGAGTTGAAACAATATAACTTTAAGGCTAAGCACAGGGAAGGAAGATTGCATAGTAATACAGATGCTTTATCTAGGTCATGTGAGGATAATTATAAATATCGCCAAAGAATTGACCAACGAGAAGGAATCACTCCCATTAGGCGAATCAAGTTTTCAAATTAAAATTCAAATTCAAATTACTTATTTGGTTTCGAGCACACTACAATAGTAGATAGAAACACGTCAGTATAAATGGTAACCTAACCTAAATAAATACATCGATACAAGCAACATTCATATATAAAAATAACACACAAAAAAGAAATCTACTAACAGTACCAGCCAGCGTTTGACCAACAAAAAGGGTTCTAGGGTCTCTTCTTCAAGAAATTCATGAATTCACTTACCGAGTAGAATGCTTCAGAATATAAAAAAAATTTCAGCTTTCTTTTAAATTGAAGAATACTCTTTATAGTCTTTAAGTTGAGCGATAGAAGATTATAAATTTTTGTTCCTGCATATACAGGAGATTTTTTAAAGTAGTCCAAGTTATGCTTTCTCAAGGAGAAATTATTCTGTGCTCGAGTCCCATAATAATTATGAAAATCTCTTTTGACGGGTATTTCAATTTATTGTCATGAATATAAATAAGCAGTCTATATAAATATATGGAATACACGGTTAATATTTTATTATTTTTAAAATTGTCTCTACAGGAGGTATTGCATGGTAAATCAAACATTGTTCCCAATATTCTTTTTTGAATAATGAACAATCTCCGAGTGTCCGAAGCCTGGCCCTAGATGATTACATTACACGACAGGGCTGAAAACACAAATGCATAGTATACACTTAACAGGGTGTCTCGGTTGACGTAACTTTTAAGGTTATTTATGAGGTAAGCACTTGTGTTTAGCTTTTTTGACACAAAATCGATATGATAATTCCAGGACATGTGACAATCGATGTTTAAACCTAAAAAACTGACGCACTGTGAGAAGCCAATCGTGTTGCCATTAAAGTTAATGTCAATATCACAGGCCTTCTTTCTAGTACTTCTCACATTCATACAAATTATCTTAGAATGATTAATCATCAGCCTGTTCGAATTGCACCAGGAAGTAAATTCATTAAATACTGTTGATATTTTGTTATGTAACCACACTTATCAGAAAATATAATTGTGGTGTCATCCGCATATAAAAATACACGGCCGATACTTATGTGATCTGGGAGATCGTTGACAAAGAGAAAGCAGATCAAGGGCCCCAAAATGCTACCTTGGGGTGTCCCTACGTCCTGATTGAAATTATCGGATATTGATCCGCTTATCCTAACAGTGAACTCTCTCTCCGAAAGAAATGATACAAGAAACGCATTAATGTGATCCCTTAATCCCATTTGTTCAAGTTTCAAAGATACAAGCTTTTTATCGACTGTCTCAAAAGCTCGGGTCAAGTCAAACGATAATGAAATAACAATTTCTTGGTTGTCAAGTTTCTCATTACAAGATTGAACCAGATCAGCACAACCCGTCTCAGTTGAGAGCCCTTTACGAAATCCATGTTGCCTATCCGTGAGTTTATTATATTTCGAAATAAAGGAATAAACCTTTTCATATACACTTTTTTCAATAATCTTTGAAAAGGAACTCAATAGGGATATAGGTCGATAATTTGCCATTGTATTGGGATGTCCCTTTTTAAAAATTGGGACAACTATTGCTTTCTTTAATTTGTCGGGAACTTACCGCCGAATTAACTAACTCTGCAAGTATATGAGAAATTTCACCAACAAGAAGTTCAATAAGCCACATGGTCAAATCCACATGATTTTTTATTAGGCATATTCTTAACAATGGTCTCAATATTACCGCTTGACACAAATTCATAATAAAATGAATTTCCAATGATATTTTTACAGAATGTACAGTTTTCGGAGAATTTTCCATCATAGTAGCGATTCAATTTGTTTGAAATTACAGAAGAAAGATAGCTTCCAAATTCCGAAGCTACCTCGGCGGGATTCGAAATCAATGCGTCATTGTTATTGTAAACAACAGTATCTTTTTTGTCTGATGGCAATTTACCCCGAAATTTATTTAATATAGACCAGGAGGTTCTCATTCAATTTTTTGAATTAGTAATCTCATTGTGATAAAATGCTTTTTTTTCCTGAATAATTTTCCTATTAATGTCTTGTTTTGCTTGTAAATATTTGATTTTTATAGTAGTGTCAGATGTATTGTTTTTTAACCAGTTAAGCTTCTCCAGATTATCCAATTCACAACAGAGTTCCTGTGAAAAACGTATATTATTCTTTGAATTAGTTCTCACAGCCTTTAGAGGAAAACTCACCTCAAAACTCCAGCAAAAGCTGTCAAAAAAAAATTGTTAAAGTCGGCATTTATATCGCCACTCATTAACTTATCGTACGAGCCTCTAAACCTGTGAAGAAATTCATTTAAATTGTTGTAATTAAACTGTCGAGTGTGAATGACATTTTCCTCGGGCACGCGCAGATTGCGGTCATTTTGATTGATTTTTAAATTAAGCATTTGACAGAAATGATCCGACAAACCACTGTCAAAGTTATGAAGATCACTTAACATACTGCAATTAGAAATGAAGTAATCTATACAGGCATTCATCCTGGTTGGACCTTTTACAAGTGAAGTTAGCTGGAAACTTGCTAGTAGATCAAATAAGATTTTATAATAGTTGCTCCTGCATAATGCATTCACATTCAAGTCACCACATATTACAATAAAATCAAAGCTTGAGGTAGCCCTCAATAAAAGATCATTCAATGCCCCAATAAAGATAGCGAAGTCACTATTTGGTGGGCGATAAATATCAATGACACAAAAAATCCCCAATTTAATGCAAGAGCACTCAATTGACTTTTCAACTGAATAATCATTCAGATAGTCAACAGGGCACACCCGTGACGTCAGAGCCTCATGTACTAAAATCGCAAAATTATTTACAAGCCGAAAATTATATTTCAATGTACTATTAATTTTTTCATTGGATAACCAATGCTCGTCAATGCATAAAACGTTAAATTTCAACTTTTGATAAAGAATTTCAAGAAGGTTTACTTTGTTGGACAAACACTGCACATTTAAATGCAAAATCGAAAAGTCTATAAGTTCTTTAGGGGCTGCGCTAACGTCGAATTTTGTCACTCCAAGGCATGTTGTTGAAAGTTGCATTCCTAGGTTGTTGTTCGTCCTTGGTTTGCATTTTGAAATTTTTTTCTAAATCTAAACCTTTGCACCGCGATTTCTTCGGGCCAAATATTAGTATCATAAACCTAGTCGACATCCTTAAGAGGAAGCGATATCTTAAATGATGCGCTGGTGTCTTTTTTATTCCATAATTCCGATTTAAATTCTAACTCGGGCTTACAATATTTTAAATGTGTCTCCAAGTCCTTGGCCGTAGTGTCAGGATGGAACCTATAAGCATGTAGATACCCCAATTTAGGAATTGTTTTAATTATTGATTTGCCTTGTTGCTCGGTTTTAAGGTTGATCAGCAGACCAACTAAAGAAAGATCAGCTTGATTGAAAAGTATTGAAAGCTAAGGAAGAACGTCAACCAAGACCGAGCTGGAGAGATATTTCAACTAAGGGATCTACTTTTAAATCTCTGTGGGCTCAGTGGGACTCCCTGAGAGTTGAAAATGGGCTCCTTAAGCGAGCCTGGGAAGACGCAGTTAGTGCTACCAAGGAAGAGGGTATCGGAAGTTCTGGACGAAGTACATAATAGAAAGTTTGGTGCTCATCTCGGAGTTAACGGAATGATTGACAAGATCCGCAACAGATTTTACTGAGTCAACTACTGCCAGGATGTGAAATCATGGTGCCAGCAGTGTTCAACCTGTGCCTCAAGTCAAGGACCCCAGACAAAATCCAGTGGGAAGATGAAACAGAATGATGTGGGACTACCGTTTGAACGTCTCGCCAGTGACCGAATGAAGGCTCGATATAATCTCCAAGCTAACTCTAGGGGATTTCGGATGAACGATAAAGTCTGATTATATAACCCGCAAAGGAAGAAAGGAAGATCTCCCAAGCTAACACCAGTATGGGAAGGACCCTATACGGTCATCAAAAGAATGAATGACGTTGTGTATAGAATTCAGCGTAGCCCCAGAAGCAAACTGAAAGTTGTCCACCTCGACAGGTTGAAAGCATATCACGGATGCGAAGTAGCTGATCGGGACGATCAGAATTAAGAGGGAGGCAATGTTACGGCTAGCCTAACAACCATCCGAACGTTTTTGTGCTACCCTATAGAACTATCCGCCGTGCCGCTCGCTTCTCTGTATGAGTCATCGCCCGGCCGGCTGCGAAGATTCAGGATCGCTGGAATTATCTCGATGGCCTCGTCGAGATCATATAGAGTGGCCTCGGAATACTTCCCGAATATTCGTGATAGATTTAAGATTATATATAAGCAGACCTAAGGCGAATGTTAGTCAGTCGGGGAGTTAGTTCAGTTAATCATTGAGTGTTGAATAGATATTAGTTGTAAAATTATAAGAATAGTTTAGAGTGGTAAATTTTATACAGTGGTAGTGAATAAAGAGAGTATTAGTTGAAAATAGCAAAGTTGTAATTCTGTTAAGAACCCACGGGAAAAACGTAACAATATTATAAGACTTGGATTAAGGCTATGACTTTACTTTAACTTAATTTAAATTGATTTAAATTAATAATCTGGTAATTCAGATGATATAAACGTTTTAGAATTTCAATATTATATAGGAATACCAAAACCCCAATTTAATTTGGGACCTTATCCATTGTTTTAATGCGATTATGTGTGTGAAAGTTTTTGCTATCTGAAGTTCAATTAGAAATTTGGTGCATATTTTAGTAAGCTAAAGTGAAAGTTGAAATAATAGGATATACTTATATAGGGTATGTTTTTAAATTTAACTGCCCTAATTTCAATGTGCAAAAACCGCTGCTATATTCCTAGTTAAAAATTTAGTGGCGCCTTCATCTAATTGACAAGTCATAGACCTTTAAAAAAAGTTAAAACCGATGCGTAAACCTGGCATATGGACCGGTTGTTAGGCAATTAACAAATAGTGTTACAGGAAGTATTGAATCACCCATATTCAGAATGGTGTACAGTTTTATTTATAAAAACAAGGCTTATTTTATCTTGCATAATTTTCTTAATTACCAATTTACAAATTTCTTTGTTCCTACACTTCAAGTAAAGTTCATTAAGAGTTGAAACCGTTGCTTTTTCAATTGCTTCACTTTTCCTTCAGGACTTTCTTGGTGGGACTATTCAATAGTTTTTGGATAAGTAATTGAAAACCCTGATAACTTGCTTGAAATAATAGAACCAACATTAGTAGGAGTCTAAGTACATTTAAAAGTTACATTTACAATTTCTTCGCAACACGAAAAACTATGTACAAATGAAGAAACCCATTACGTATTTAGTTTATAATTAAGAACTATATGGAGCGCAGTGGCGTAACTAAGGGCTCGCAGGGCCAGCAGTTGCGGGGGGGACCCCGAGGTTGGGCGCCCCGTAGGGCGATATTACGAAATATATTCTATTACAGCCTGCGACACGCTTCCATCCCGCGTTATTGGTCATTTCAATGTATAGTCTACTAACTTACGTATGAAATGCTATTTTTGCCAAAACTACATATTCCATAATTAAATAGACTTTTACTTTTGGTTGAAATTTCCGAAGTAAACTCGTTCGTTTACGTTTAGAATCCTATTATTTTCCAGTTTTACGATAATACTAGCAACAACCACTCCTTCCCTCACTTCATCATTCAGTATCACGCATTCATTTATCCCATCCGTGCAACAACATTTAATTACTTCACATGGGAGGGGGGAGTATTGTTGTATAGTAGTCACATTTATACTGTAAGGGTATGGTTACTTTATTACCTTAATTACAGAGGAAAATTAAAAAAAAAATCTCATAATCAGTTACTTCTGGAAAAAAATCGGCACCTAATACACCATGTATAATTGTATACTATCGTCAAACTTATCAGCAATAAAAAATTCATTATTAAATAGTCTCAGTATTTATCATAAACGAAGTATTTGTCGAACCTACTGATAATATTAAACCATAAATCCCTTTTATTTGTATTTATAATTTCGCGCTTACTCAAATATTCAGAAAAAATGCAATATTAGCCCTGGTATCAATTAAAAATACCAACTCATCCGTTCCGTACCTCATGCTTATGTAATTTAATGCATTAATGTTTAGATTAAATACTTCTGAATTATTAACAGTTATTAAATATATTGCTATTGTGTCTACTGCGATTACCACTACTATAGGGTTTATTAAAATTACCTCGACCTCTCATGTGAACTGCATTAGGACCGCACTTTGTGTTAACTTAGCTTTTAGAACATTTTTTATCAATAAAGGCTTTCCGTCGCTATCTATAAGCTCGCTATACAGTTCAATGGTGTCAATTAATTGCTTAGTAGCCTCCTCGGTACCATCCATCGATGGCAACAAAGACGCTACTGTCCTTAAATCAATTTTTTCCGACATACTTGTTATATTACTATTAATCCTAGTTCCACCTACAGTTTCTTCTTGACTAATTACCCTTTCTTGTCTTTGGTTAATAATCTTTCGCGAATTAGTAAAATAATCCTCAAACGCTCTAAAATACTCTTTCAAACTTTGCTCTGGATATTCCGCCTCTAGGCTGACCTCTTTTTTAAGGTTATTAAATTTATTTCCCAACTTTCCACACGTCTATAGATTCTAGCTACTTAATCTAGCTACAATTTCATGACGCTTCCTTGATTCTTTCCTAATATTTTTGTAAAATTTTTCTAAAATCTTACATAGTTCTATAATTTCACTCAACTGTACCATACCACTACCAACATTTAAACCGAAAATTAAACATAGCTATAATAATTGTTAGACTTTCTCCTTCCGCTTTACAGCACCTCTCGACTACGTCTGATTTCCTTCCGTATCTTCTTTTCTATGTCTTGCTTCACTCGGTAGATGCAGTACGCTACACTGCTATGGCAGCTGCACAGAAGGCTACAACTCCCAAAAGTTTTCTTATTGACTATTTAACTAGAGCGTTTTTTACTGGTAAACCGTCATAGCAACTGCTCGTTTCCTACTGACAAATGACAAAACTACTACCTGCCCGTTAATTGAGTAGTTTTTTTTTTAGCGGCAAAACTATGACAGGTCCATCAGAAAGGTGACTGGTATAACTATTATTGTGAGTTTGACAAACGTCATTAAAGCGTCTTTTAAGTAAGCTTATGTTTGTTAATACGGTGCATTGTCTAGTTTTTTTCGTGAAATAGTCATGACGAATACCACTCGAGAAAAAATTGTGTAGGCAAAATTATCCTCAAGGTTTTATTCAAGTTTGTTGCTTTTCGGCAATTTCGCTCATGACATTTTTGACAAAATCACTCGCCTGACGGCTCGTGATTTTGATACCAAAGGCATCATTCGCGAAATTGCCAAGCAACAAACTTTCATACCTTTCGAAAATTTTGCCGACATTTTTTCTCTTGTGATATTATCAAAGTATATGTAAACTAGTAGCTCCACTCCCCCAAATATTTTCTGTCAGCCGCCGAAAATCCGCAGATTGTTGGCAGCATGTGGAGCGTTTTAGTTTAATCAGTCGTTCGTATGTAGGCTGAGTGTTCAGAACAGAGTCGGATTTGTGAAAATCCTTAATTTTATTTCTATTTTAATATTTTATTCGGACTTCGGTGGAAATATATACGAAGCAATGAAAAATACAAGGGCAAATAGGAAAAATCTATAGTCGGTGAATAGATATGTTAATAAAATTAGGTGAAGGAGGCGACAAGACCGGAAAAATCGTCTAGGTGTCAGATTTTTTTTATAAGTACATATTATATAACGATAATGGAATGCTTTGTAAATATTAAATATATTTTGGCACTGTGAAACTAACCCAAAGTTGATTCGACGACAAACTCAAACTAACCAAATCTATTAAAATTGATTATAACGTATCGGAAACCGGTTCAAATAACTAAAATAAATTGAGACTAAGACTTGTTTGGACGACTAACCCAAACTAACCCAAAGTTGATTCGACGACTAACCCAAATTAACCAAATCCATTAAAATTGATTAAACGTATCAGAACCGATTCAAATGATTAAAATAAGTTGAGACAAAGTGAAACTAATCAAAAGTTGAATCGACGATTAACCCAAACTAACCAAATCTATTGAAATTGATTATAACGTATCGGAACCGCTTTAAATGACTAAAATAAGTTGAGAATAAGTGAAAGTAAGCGAAAGTTGAATCGACGACTAACCCAAACTGACCACATCATTTAGAATTGATAATGACGTCGGTATTGTGACCGTTTCAAATGGCTAAAATAAGTTGAGAATAAGTGAAACTAACCGAAAGTTAATTGAGCACTAACCCAAACTAACAAAATCTATTAAAATTGATTATAACGTATCGGAACTGCTTCAAATGGCTAAAATAGGTTGAGAATAAGTGAAGCTAACCGAAAGTTGATTGGACTACTAACCCAAACTAACCAAATCTATTAAAATTGGATATAACGTAACGGAACCGGTTCGAATGATTAAAATAAGTTGAGACTATGTGAAACTAACCGAAAGTTCAATCGACGATGAACCCAAACTAACCAAATATAATAAAATCATTATAACGTATCGGAACCGCTTTATATGACTAGCATAAGTTGAGAATAACTGACACCAACCGACAGTTGAATCGACGACCAACCCAAACTATCCAAACCTATTAAAATTGATTATAATGTATCGAAATCGATTGAGATGACTAAAATAAGTTGAAACTAAGTGAAACTAACCGAACGTTGATTGGACGACTAACCCAAACTAACCAAATCTATTAAAATTGATTATAACGTCTCGGAACCGATTCAAATGATTAAAATAAGTTGAGACTAAGTGAAACAAACCGAAAGTTGAATAGACGACTAACTTAAACTAGCCAAATCTATTAAAATTGATTATATCATATCGGAACTGGTTCAAATGAATAAAATAAGTTAAGACTAAGTGAAACTAACCGAGAATTGAATCGACGACTAATGCAAAGTAATCAAATCTATTAAAATTGATTATAACGTATCGGAACAGGTTCAAATGATTAAAATAAGTTGAAACTAAGTGAAGCTAGTCGAAAGTTGCTTGTAGTCGCCCCCAAACTAACCAAATCTATTGAAATTTATTATAACGTATCGGAACCGCTTTAAATTACTAAAATAAGTTGAGAATAGGTGAAACTAACCAAAAGATGAATCAACGACTAACCCAAACGAACCAAACCTATTAAAATAGATTATAACCTATCGGAACTGGTTCAAATGACTAAAATAAGTTGAAACTAAGTGAAGCTAGTCGAAAGTTGATTGTAGTCGTCCCCAAACTAACCCAAACTAACCAAATTTATTGAAATTGATTATAACGTATCGGAACCGGTTCAAATGACTAAAATAAATTGAAACTATGTGAAGCTAATCGAAAGTTGATTGGACGACTAGTCCAAACCAACCAAATCTATTAGGATTTATTATAACGTATTGGAACCGCTTTAAATTACTAAAACAAGTTGAGAATAAGTAAAACTAACCGAAAGATGAACCAACAACTAACCCAAGCTAACCAAACCTATTAAAATTGATTATAACGTATCCGAACCGGTTCAAATGACTAAAATAAGTTGAAACTATGTGAAGCTTATCGCAAGTTGATTGGATGACTAATCCAAAGTAACCAAATCTATTAAAATTGTTTATAACGTATCGGAACCGGTTCAAATATCTAAAATAAGTTAAGGCTAAGAGAAACTAACCGAAAGATGATTTGATAATTAACCCAACTAATAACATCTATTAAAATTGATTATACCGTCTTAGAACCGGTTGAAATGATTGAAATATGTTGAGACTAAGTGAAACTAACCGAAAGTTGAATCGACGATTAACCCGAACTAACCAACCTAATCCGGTTAGTCGTTCAATCAACTTTTAGTTAGTTTCACTTAGTTTCAACCTATTTTAGTCATTAGAACCGGTTCAGATACTTCATAATCAATTTTAGTAGATTTGGTTACTTTGGTCTAGTCGTCGATTCAACTTTCGGATAGTTTCACTTTTTCTCAACTTATTTCAATCATTTAAAGCGATTCCAATATGTTATAATCAATATTAATAGATTTGGTTAGTTCGGGTTAGTCGTCGATCCAACTTTCGGTTAGTTTCACTTATTCCCAAGTTATTTTAGTCATTTAATGCGGTTCCGATACATTATAATCAACTTTAATAGATTTGGTTAGTTTAGGTTAGTCCTCGATTCAACTTTCGGTTTGTTTCACTTAGTCTTAACTATTTCAATCAGTTGAACCGATTCCGATGCGTTATAATCAATTTTAATAGATTTGGTTAGTTTGGGTTAGTTGTCGATTCAACTTTCGTTTAGTTTCACTTATTCCCAACCTATTTTAGTCATTTAATGCGGTTCCGATACGTTATAAATAATTTTAATAGATTTGGTTAGTTTAGGTTAGTCGTCGATTCAACTTTCGCTTAGTTTCACTTAGTCTTAAATTATTTTAGTCATCCGATACGTTATAATCAATTTTGATAGATTTGGTTAGTTTGGGTTAGTAGTTCAATCAACTCTCGGTTAACTACACTTATTCTCAACTTATTTTAGTCATTTCAAGCTTTTCAGAATACATTAAAATCAATTTTAAAAGATTTGGTTATTTTGGGTTATTCGTCAACAACTTTCGGTTAGTTTCATCTAGTCTCAACTTATTTTAATTATTTGAATCTGTTCCGATACGTTATAATCAATTTTAATAGATTTGGTTAGTTTGGATTAGTCCTCCAATCTATTTTCGGTTAGTTTCAGTTAGTATCAACTTATTTTAGTAATTTGAACCCGTTACGATACGTCATAATCAATTTTAATAGATTTTGTTAGTTTTGGTTAATCGTCGAATCAAGTTTCGGTTAGTTTCACTTAGTTTTAACTTATACCTTAGTCATTTGAACCGCTTCCAACACATTATAATCAGTTTTAATAGATTTGATTAGTTTGGGCTAGTGGTCGAACCAACTTGCCGTTAGTTCACTTATTCTTAACTTATTTTAGTCATTTAAAGCGGTTCCGATACATTACAATCAATTTTAATAGATTTGGTTAGTTTAAGTTAGTTTTCCAATAAACTTTCGGTTAGTTTCACTTAGTCTTAAATTCTTTTAGTCATCCGATACGTTATAATCAATTTTGATAGATTTGGTTAGGTTGGTTTAGTAGTTCAATCAACTCTCGGTTAGCTACACTTATTCTCAACTTATTTTAGTCATTTCAAGCTTTTCAGAATACATTAAAATCAATTTTAATAGATTTGGTTAGTTTGGGTTATTCGTCAACAACTTTCGGTTAGTTTCATTTAGTCTCAACTTATTTTAATTATTTGAATCTGTTCCGATACGTTATAATCAATTTTAATAGATATGGTTGGTTTGGGTTAGTCCTCCAATCAACTTTCGGTTAGTTTCAGTTAGTATCAACTTATTTTAGTAATTTGAACCCGTTACGATACGTTATAATCAATTTTAATAGATTTTGTTAGTTTTGGTTAATCGTCGAATCAAGTTTTGGTTAGTTTCACTTAGTCTCAGCTTATTGTAGTCATTTGAACCGGTGCCGGTGCCGGTACGGTACAATCAATTTTGATAGATTTGGTTAGTTTTGGTTAGTCGTCCAATCAACGATACAAAAATGCCGTAACGCGAGACGAAAACATAAACCATGTCATAACGTGGCCTTGAAAAATCACTTTCATGAAACCAAAGAAGTGTAGTAAAAATGAGATTCCGAAGTATTATATTATTATATATTTTAGGTAATCCTATCTTTGAAAGGGTCAAAGCTACAAAGTTGATTAAATTAGAAAGTTGCCATTATTGATGCCTTTTCAAGATCGATTTGCAGTGTTGTTAAATTCTTGTTAGATTCTGAGATAGCTACAGTGGTATCACCTAAAAATGACACCCCGTATAGCAAATTTTTTTTCAATTTCCTTCCATGAAAATATTTTTACACCTTTGCTCAGTTTCACTTGATTTTTCACCCGTCCGGCATTCAGTAGGTCTTTCGGTACGAGTCCATACAATCTCCTGAATACATCTCTGACTAGAGAAAGCCACGCGAATCAATCGGACATTTACGCAGCGCATCGGTCATATCCAGTTGTCACTTGATATAAAAGAATGTGGCTGAATTACATCAAAGGATTTACCGCTGAATGAACTTACTAGTTTACATATACTTTGATATTATATATGAAAATCCTTTAGCAGTATCATGAGTTACACCTCCACTGTTACCTGCTTGATTTACCAAAACTTCTTCTTTTGACTGGAGCCCATTCTTGGTTCCGCTTTGTCGCACTAACACCAATTCACTTAGTTACTATCCAACAGTATGCAAGGGCTGGCAGGGTCGCCATGTGATGGATGTTCTCTGCTCGGTTCGCCAGTATTGTTGTATACTGAAGGAGACAACTCGCGTAGTTTTATGGTTTTATTAGTAAAAACATATGTACAGGGTGGCTCGAATTCGTGTCTATGTATGGGGAACTCAAAAACCGTAAGAGATACAGTGTCGGTCAAATTAAGGCAAAATTGCGCATTTAGGTGCCTAACAATATGCCGTTTAGAGAATTTTAAAATTCCGAGTATTTCCGGAGATATCCGGAAAAAACCGAAATTTTGAAAAATCGTTTTATTTTTTTCCTGGGCTTATTTAAAAAGATATCTCAAATTGAATTGCACTTTTGCATTGCCACTTTCTCCGCTCTATCCAATGATGGTATCCAGTTTGAAATCCGACGTTTCGTCTTCAAGGGATCATCATCAACTTTCTTTTTTTAAATACGAACTTTAATTTTTTTGATCGTTTTTCAGATGGTATTGGCGTTATTAATATGAGTATATGTTTTTATTTTTTTTTAATTTTTAATTTTTTTTTTAAATTAAATATTTTGCTTTGGCGTAATTTTAAATAATTTAAGTAAGTACTTTTGAAATCTTTATATTCTATAAAAATATTTTATTTTGTTTTTTGTATTAAGTGGAAAATTGCAGCCCGTATTAGGTAAAAGTAAAAAATTGCTAAATTATTTTTACGAGAATATGGCCATGAACTATTACGCAAACAAGTTGCTTAGTGCAAAGATAAAATATTTTCAACTTTTAACCAATTAAAAAATTTATTTAATAGAGAACATGAACAATTTATAATCATACTACTTGATACTATAGGTACTTTGATGGAAAAACACACCTATTGGAATTTTGCCTATAAATTTTTTATTATTTATATGCAAAATTGCAATAGGTATGTTTTCCATCAAAGTACCTATAGTATCACGCAGTATGAATATAAATTGTTTATGTTCTCTATTAAAAAAAAATTTAATTGGTTAAAAGTTGAAAATATTTCATCTTTGCAACTTAAGCTACTTGTTTGAGTAATAGTTCATTGCCATATTCTCGTAAAAAATAATTTTACTATTTTTTATTTTTATTACGGGCTCCATTTTTCCACTTAATACAAAAACCAAAATAAAATGTTTTTAATGAATATAAAAATTTCAAAAGTACCTACCTTAAATTATTTAAAATTACGCCAAAGTAAAATATATAAATAAAAAAAAATAATAAAAAAATAAAAAAAAAGAAATTAAAAAATATATAAACACATACTCATATTAATAACGCCAATACCATCTGGAAAACGATAAAAAAAATTACAGTTCGTATTTAAAAAAAGAAAGTTGATGATGATCCCTTGAAGACGAAACGTCGGATTTCAAACTGGATACCATCATTGGATAGAGCGGAGAAAGTGGCAATGCAAAAGTGCAATTCAATTTGAGATACGTTTTTAAATAAGCGTAGGAAAAAAATAAAACGATTTTTCAAAATTTCGGTTTTTTCCGGATATCTCCGTAAATACTCAGAATTTTAAAACTTCCTAAACGGCATATTGTTAGGCACCTAAATGCGCAATTGTGCCTTAATTTGACCGACACTGTATCTCTTACGGTTTTCGAGTTCCCCATACATAGACACGAAAACGAGCCACCCTGTACATGATAATACACTAATAGGAATCTAATCGGAAGTTGTCTGTTACACATAAATGTACATGTACTAACCCCTAAACAATTAATATTATCAAAATATCATGAACGCTTATTAATAACACCAACGAACTCATGGTTATTTCTGTCGCCCTGAACTATTGAGGTAATTAGGTAATAATAATACCTACAATTTGTCTAAATTACGGCTAAGATCCATGCGTGAACTGAAATATTAGAACGACTTAAAATACTTCCGGCACTTCGGTCACGTATGCGCAGATCCAAAGCTCGAAACTTTGGTGTAAGGCAGCAGAGTGACTTATTGCGCTTCACGTGATTATATTTTGCAGGATGCGTTGAGGAAGGTTATACATTGAAATGACCAATAACGCCGGTTGGGGCTTGTCGCTGTATATGGTATATATTTAGTAAAATCGCCCGCGTGGAGCATCAAGAGCCAGCGCAGCAAAAAGTACTAAACTAAAATATAATACTTTAACCTATGAACTACATAGTACAGGGTGTCCCAAATTCGAGCCTCATCATTGGGATCTCGGAAACTGGAAGAGATACGAGGTCGGTTAAATGGAGGCAAAGTTGTGCAATTTGATGCTGATCAAAATGCCATCTTAAAATTTTAAAAATTCCGAACACTTACGAAGATTTTTGGAAAAAACCGAATATTCGCGATTTCATTTTAATTTTTTATGACTCTATTTGAATAGATATAACAAAATAAATTTCACATTCTTATTGCTACTTTTTCTGTTCTATAAGATGGTGTTATCAGATTTTCAAACCGACGTTTCGTGTTTGAGCTGCCATTATCAACTTTGTTTTTTTAAATACGGCCCTGGATTTTTTATTACGGATTTTAAGAGCATCTAAAGTCCCAAAGCCAATGATGTATCGCACTTATTCGAAAAATTCATATTAATGGCATTTTCCATAAGACCTCATGTGTTAGAGAAAGACAGAAAACATATTTTTGGTAAGATTTTACCAGGAAATTATTAAAATTATTTTTTCGAATAAGTGCGATACATCATTGGTTTTGGGACATTAGAAGCTCTTAACGTCCGTAATAAAAAATCCAGGGCCGTATTTAAAAAAACAAAGTTGAATATGGCAGCTCAAAGACAAAACGTCGGTTTGAAAATCTAACAACACCATCTAGTAGAACAGAAAAAGTGGCAATGAGAATGTGAAATTTATTTTGTTATATCTATTGAAATAGAGTCATAAAAAAATAAAAATGAAATCGCGAATATTCGGTTTTTTCTAAATATCTTCGGAAGTATTCGGAATTTTTTAACTTTTAAGGTGGCATTTTGATCAGCATCAAATTGCGCAACTTTGCCTCCATTTAACCGACCTCGTATCTCTTCTAGTTTCCGAGATCCCAATGATGAGGCTCGAATTTGGGACACCCTGTACATACCTACCATTAAGAAGTGGAAGAATAGTATCGCATGTTAAGCACTAATCAAACCCTCAAGTTCCCACAATAAACACAATCTGGTGAGATTTCAGTTCTAAGGAAAAGTAAATATTGCGTCTGTGAGGCTTATGCAGAACAATAAATATTCATAAATAAAGACCTCAAATATTATTTTAAATTCGGGACTGGATACAACTTCTAAACAAGTCACCATGGCATTGAGGATACTAGTGACTATACCGATGACCACAGCGGAAGCTGAAAGGTGCTTTTCAAATTTGAAGTTAATTAAAACATGTTTAAGAAACTCAATGGGGAATGATAAGACTAGAATTTATTTTGGACAAAAACAAGTGAATGAAGTTTCACTTTAAAAACTAGGAGACGGCCAGGTCGAAGTGCTAACCACCGACAAAAATATGTACAATAATCCTTTTTTGCCATCAAACTGATCTTTTTGAACGTTTTAGAATGAACTTGTTTCCAACTTTACAGATTTTTAGTTACAATAAACTGTTTTAATGGTTTATTCTTCTAGAATCGGTAAGTATACCTACTTATTAATTTCTTTAAGTGCGCAACAATTGTCATTCAAGGGGGCGCCGAATGCTTGATTTTTTTTAATGATTTTAACGACATTTGAGTAAAAAATGTTCGCGTTCGGCGTGTTAGCCTCCACCCGCCTTTTTCGTGACGGCGCCAAATGCCTTCTTGTCTTGCGCCCTCCCACTTTAAGAGCCCACGAGCCGCCACTGAATAGTATTATCATCATTTGTCCGGGGCCCCGGGAAATTGCATGCGGGGGGGCCCCTGATTTGAAGTTACGCCACTGATGGAGCGCTCTCGATCAATATCTATATAAGCATCAAAATATAACTTCCTTAACTAGTCGGTTTTTCTTTACCAAAAGCTTTCCGTTTCCATATCCCTTGGATGAAAGTGTAGCGCTTGCATAGCTGTAAACCAAAATAATTGTATCTACTTATTTGTAGAATAGACAGTCTTAAACAAAAATGCACATGAGTTTGCAATTATAAAATCGTTATTACCCCTGAAGGTTGGTGTAAATGTCCCCTTTTTCATGGCTTGTAACTACTTTCCAGGCAAGTTTGGATCTTTGGGAAATTAAAATGTGGAATCACTTCCTTCATTATCGTATTTTCCATGCAATTTAGCACGCAGTAGATAAAAGAGATGATTAAAGGCAAATTTTAAATGATGCCTAGGCACATAACTCATTCATAATGAGTCTAACGTATATCGATAAAACCGATGGTGCTTTTCAAGAAATATCACAAACTTATGGGTTTAAAATTTGGATAATTTCTCAGAACAGCCACAGAATAAAAAAATAATTAGAACTTTTACGCCGAAATGCTACCTTTGGTCTCAGCCAGACAAATTTCTTTGGCGTTAGCCATTAAATGCAAAATTGCAAAATGAAAGGAACTGCAACCAGATTAGCAAATCCGTATGTCCGTTTAATGAAAATATATGAGCAGATGTGTCCGCGCTTATTTTATTTTGATTGAAATCATGTCGATCTAATGCTAGGGATAAATATTTTTGTTTGTATTGAATATAGTAATATTTTTATAATTATTGATATACAGTATGTCTGAAGAAAAAACCATAAATATACAGGAAATGTCTTATTAATTATTTCTTAGAAAATTTTCTCTTAAAGTTCTAACTTAAAAAAGCATTTTTGAAGTATCCAGAATTGTATTTTGAATGCACTGCCAAATCAACATGCATTTCACTAACCCAAACTAGCCCCAACCAACATTGGACGTTAAGGCTTCCAAAATGAAAATTATTTAATTAAAAATACAACAAAAATATTTCAAGAAGAAAATAAACTTGTTTGTAAATTTTATTAACAAATAAAATGTTCGAAAAAAATTAGGTAACTAACTATTTTGCTCAATTTTGATAAATATTGTAAACGATTAATTTTTAGTAACACGTTTTATTTCGCCAATCCTTCGTCAGTACAGTTATCATAATTACATAACGCCATGAGTCGACTCTGCTATTCATACAATAACTATATCTACGCCTTATTTCTAATCTATCTATAATCAAGTTCTTCACTCGCGAAATTACTTTTTTTAAAAGTTTATTAATACAAATATTATATTGGAACAGAGTAGCTGCAACGAAAGTTGATAATTAACTGAACATTTTACAATATGTTTTGATCGTATTTATAATAGTAGTTGTTTAAAATAATCTAATTTAATTACACTCTAAGATTTGGGCGTAATTGGGAACTGTGAATGATATGAATGGCGTAATTCAGTGGTTCCTCGTAGGTGGTCTCGTGGGTGGTCTACATAACTCCTCCCTCCTGAAGTTCGGAAAATTGGGGTGAATGCAATTTTCTGATTTCGGACATCGGGTTGTTCGACTGGGCCTCGTCTGGTTTTGCATGATAATGGATGGCGTCTGTATCTTTGCCATACGTACAGGATCATAGCTAGGACAGTTAGAATGACCGCAAGGGTGATTATTATTATTGCAGTGTCCCAATGATTTGCTGCAATTCCGAGGTTGTGCAGATTGTGGAATTTGATATTTTCTAATAATTCGTGGGCTTCTGATAGTTCTACGGAGTCTACTTCTTGCAGCTGGATTTTTGGCAATGTATTTTCTTCTCCAGGTAGTAGGTAGATTTCAGGTAAGTCCATTACGTATTGAAAATCGGACGTTTCTTGTTTGTCGTAAATTAAGTGTTGTATCTGTATAGGACAATCAGTGATGGAGATGATACTTGGATTTGTGATCCTCGTAATTCCATGTTGTTGGCATTTGCTTTGTACAATTGTCTCTTCCATGGGTATTACTAAAATTTCGTCTCCACTTAAACGATGTACAGTTGTTTTCTAGAATCGTAAATCAACCAATGGGCAACTATTTTTCGCAGTAGTTAAAGTGGCGTAGATACATTTTTCTTTGGTCAGTTTCTCTTGTTGGCAGATGTAGGTATTCTCTATTTGTGGGCAGTTCTGGCTGGTAGCCCAATGTTCCTCTTGCGTAAGCAATATATAAGGATATATTTTTGGATAGGTACAGGATATATTTTATACAATACAAATTGAGATGGGTTTATAATCGGTGTGTGGATAGCGAATATTACGATATCATTTTTAATGGTTACCTGTGTAGAAAGGTAACTATAGTAATTGATAGGCTCATTAAATCTTAGAATTCTTTTTGGACTATATTTTTTAGATATTATGTTAAGCATTTCGAAAAGTTGCTTAAAGTTTAGAATTGTATTATGCATAGTGTTGGTATGTGCGAAAGATATGGCAACTTCTATATTATTAATGATTTGAGCTAATGTATTGAGTTGTATAATAATAGTATCAGTTAGAAGCGAGATATATAAGGCATTAGCTATTTTTGCTTCTTCTTTGTTAATTAGATCTAATTGATTTGAAATAGATTTTTGGTTAGACATTATTTTATTGAGATTTTGTTCGTATGTCTTTATAACATTTTTTAAGACTGTTTGTTCTTTATTCATGTCGCTTTTTGAGGTATTTTGATTTTCTCGAAGAATTTTAATGTAGTTATCATATTTTAATTCGTCGTCAGAGTCTAATGTACCGAACATCCATTTGTTAATTTTGCCAATTGCATTGATAAGGCCGCGTTTATGTCTGTTATTTACGTGAAACATTTTCGTGTCATACAACAATCCAATTACTGTATGATAGAATTGCATAATTCATAAGATTAGATATAGATTCATTAGGTTTTTCATTTGCCAAGGTGTTAATTGTCTCAGTTATAGTCGAATGGAATATTTCAACAGGACTGTTAGAATTAGGATTATAAGGGATATAGTAGTGTATTTCGATTGAATGTAAATTACAGACACTTTGTAAAGTTTCGTTTTTGAAAGGAGTTACATTATCTGTCGTAATTTTTCTAGGTAAACCGTAGTGATTAAAGTATATTAATAATTTATTTCTTATTTCAATCCCGGTTGTAGTAGTTAATGGATAAGCTTGACCAATTTTGGAAAAGCTGTCGATTAGAGTTAAAAAGTATTGACCATGAATTTTAAAGATGTCAGCATATACAGGGTGTTTCAAAAAACATGCGCCAACGCTCGGCCGGAGATTCATCATTCAAAAATAAGAAAAAAGTTGATATAAACGTAGGTCCGAAAATGCTTAGTTTTCAAGATACTGAATATTTAAAAAAAAAATCTGCTTGTTTAAAATATCTTAAATATCCTTAGTTCGATTTTGTTGAAATTTGGCAGCGTTATTTACAGTGATAAGGGGCTAATTTTTCTTTAACTAGATTAAAATTATCAAGTCCAGTGGCGTGCCCGAAGGCACCTTGTCGAATATTTTTGTCGAAAAAAATTTACGCCACTGACTTTTTTTGCAATTTTTATATTTTTTTTATGATTAAGCCACTAAAAATAATTTTTTTTTGTCTCTTGAGTTGTTTTCATATCTTATCTCGTTTACAAAAGAAAAAATAAAAAGCATTTTATTGCATGTCCGTGGACAACAAAAACATGCACCAACCAACGCTCGGCGAGAGATTGGCCATCCAAAATTACTCGAAATAGTTCTAATAAACATTGGTTCACAAACGCTTAGTTTTTGAAATACAAGGGTGTTAAGAAAAATCCTAAAAATCTAAAACGTTTTAGAGTTATTTGGTTGAAACTTTGGTAAAATTATGTGATGCATATATAGTAATTTTTCACGAAACTAAAATACATCTTTTCCAACAGAAGCGTACATTTGGGTATACCTAGTAACATAATTGTAAAAAAATTTGTGACCCGGAACTAAACACCGGGTCACACATTTGTTTACAATTATATTAATAGGTATCCCAAATGTAAGCTTCTGTTGGAAAAAAAAATATTTTAGTTTGGTGAAAATTTACGATCTATGCATCACATAATTTTATCAAAGTTTCAATCAAATATCTCTGAAACGTTTTAGATTTTTAGGATTTTTTTAACACCCTGTATTTCAAAAACTAAGCGTTTGTGAACCAATGTTTATTAGAACTTTTTCTAGTATTTTTGGATGGCCAATCTCTCGACGAGCGTTGGTGCATGCAATTGGGGAGCGTTGGGACATGCAATAATATGCTTTTTATTTTTTCTTTCGAAAACGAGGGAAGATATGAAAACAACTCAAGAGACAAAAAAGAAATATTTTTAGTGGCTTAATCATAAAAAAATATAAAAATTGCAAAAAAGTCAGTGGCGTACATTTTTTTCGACAAAAATATTCGACAAGGTGCCTTCGGGGACGCCACTGGACTTGATAACTTTAATCTAGTTAAAGAAAAATTAGCCCCTCATCACTGTAAATAACGCTGCAAAATTTCAATAAAATCGGACAAAAGATATTTAAGATATTTTAAAAAAGCCGATTTTTTTAAATGTTGTATCTTGAAAACTAAGCATTTCCGGACCTACGTTTATATCAACTTTTTTTCTTATTTTTAGATGATGAATCTCCGGCCGAGCGTTGGCGCATGTTTTTTGAAACACCCTGTATGTGATCGAAAGGTTCATAACCGATTGGTGTAGGTTTGAATACGAGTTTATTTGGGTGTCGTTCGTATTTTGATGTCTGACAAATTTCGCATAGATTAACGTAGCTTTTTACGTCTTTCTCTAAGTTAGGCCAATAAAAATTTCTTTTTAAGGCTAAGATGTTTTCTTGGAGTCCGCGATGTGAAGTTTTTGTTTCGTGAAAATATTTTATTTTTAATTGTTGTTCATTGGGGTCAATAATGTCTTCTGAGAAGGTGTTTGAAATATATAGTACAAAAGAGTTAGCGTTGAAATATTTCCTAAATATTTCTAAGACAAGAGGTTCGAGTAATTTATTTTTAAAATAAAGACAGTGTACAGCTTTGGGAATAAAAAGTTCTTTTATCTGTTTAATAATATCTTCTTCCCTAGGGTTATTTTTGAGAAATATGGTTATCCTTTGTTTATCAAATACTTTTTCTTTTTCGAATCTATTTATGTTATTTTGTGAGTAGGTATCTAAAGATAATTTATATTAATTTTTATATAGATTAATTGCTTTTTGAACGTAAGAAGTACCTAAAATCGGATTTTCTTGACTTAAATGTTGCGTTTGTGTTTCGTTACTTTCGGTTTTACTTTTAGGTTTTATAATTTTGTGAGAGATAATATTGATTTTGGGTGTTTTTTCTAGTTCATTGCATTTTTTGGGAATGGGATCACTTGGTAGTGCCTTTAGTATGTTATTTAGTTCTTCATTAGAAATGATCGGTAATTCGTCTGAGTCGTAGTTTGGAAAAAGACACTCTAAATCGTCATTGTATCTTCAATAGGTTTAATTTGAATTCTGGAAAGTGAATCAGCATTTGTGTTTTGTTTACCCTTTTTGTATACTATTTCGTAATCATATTCTTGAAGTTTTAAACGCCATCTAACTAGTTTTGAGTTAGGCTCTTTTATGGAAAATAGCCATTGTAGAGGCTTATGGTCAGTTACGACTTTAAATTTTTTGGCAAATAGATAGGGTCGGAAATATTTAGTTGCCCAAACTATAGCCAATAATTCTTTTTTTATTGTGCTATAATTTATTTCGGCTGGGTTTAATGTTTGAGAGGCGTAGCAAATAGGAAGATCATTTCCTATAGGGCCTTGTGATAAGACAGCGCCGATCGCGTAATTAGATGCGTCCGTTGTTAGAATAAATTGTTTAGAAAAGTCGGGATGCTGTAGAATAGGGTCGTTCATTAAAAGATTTTTACAAGTATTGAAACTGTTTATAAACTCTGGAGTGTGACTAACTTGTACGTTTTTCTTTAGGCAATTAGTTAACGGTTTGGTTAATTTAGAAAAGTTCTTAATAAACTTTCTGTAATAACCAACAAGTCCGAGGAAAGATTTAATTTCCTTAGGGTTTTTGGGAATAGGGAATTTTCTGATAGCTTCGACCTTTTTGGGATTAGGTTTTACGCCTTCTGGTGTTATGACATGGCCTAAGAATTCGACAGTTTTACATAGGAATTCACATTTATCGAGCTGAATCTTGAGGTTGTGCTCGTCTAGGCGTTTGAAAACAGATTTTAAATTGGAAATATGTTCTTGAAGGGAAGTTGAATAAATAATTATGTCGTCCATATAAACGAGACAGTTTTTTCCTTGAAGATCTTTCAATATATCATCCATGACACGTTGAAATGTTGCCGGGGCATTTTTTAAACCAAATGGCATTCGGAGGTATTTGTAATGTCCATTTTCGACATTAAAGGCTGTTTTTGGGATTGATTCAGGAGACATTTCGATTTGGTGAAAGCCTGACGCCAAATCTAAGGTAGTGAAATATTGGCTTCTGCCTAATTTATCTAGAATGTCAGAAATCTTGGGAAGAGGGTATCTGTTATCAATAGTTTTTTCACTGATTTTACGGTAATCAATTACTAGGCGGCATTTTTGTTTACCTAAAGAGTCTGCTTTTTTGGGGACGATCCAGCCTGGGGATGACCAAGGGCTAGAAGAAGGTCCAATAATGCCATCGTTTAGCATCTGAGAGATTTGTCTTTGAACTTCTTCTTTATGGACGTGAGGGTATCGATATGATTTTGTATGGACGGGAATTTCGTCGGTCGTTTCAATTTTATGTTTGACACGGTTCGTGAAGGTAAGTTTGTCCGTAGGGCGATGTAATATGTTGGGGAATTGCTTAATTACTTTCTTTAATTCATTCTTTTCTTCATTTTTGAGGTGTTTTGATCTAATAAGATCGAAGTTCTCATCGAAATGTTCGTTTGATGTATATGGTCCTGAGAATGTTTGACCTAAGTTAAATATTTCAAAATTTTGAGTATTTATTATTTGACCTTTTTCTTTTATGGAGTTGGAATCGAAATTGATAATTATGCTTTCTTCTGTTAAATTTCGGATTTCTAAATTGACTTGTCCGTTTTTTACTAACAAAAGAGATGCAAGGAATGTTTATTATACTGTTACTCATTTCGGGCATAAATATTTCAGTGCTTTCATTTAAATTAGTTAATATTTCTTTTAGAATGGTGGGCATAGGAGGAACTTCAACCTTTTGATAAGAGAAGTCGTCTCGATAGCGAAGGGGAATTTCTATAAAATCATTAAATAATTTTTTATTAGTGATATCTATATTTAATTTTAGATTTCTTAGATCTTTGATCCCTAAAATACCGTCAAAATAGTCGTGAAAATTATATAGAATTACTTCTATATTTTCTCTAATATTAAATTCAGATAGGAGGGGAATATTAGCTTTATATTGTGTTTTCGTGTTACCTGTACATGTAGATAATACATGCTTCGAGTTAAATATTTTATCGGGGAAATATTGCTCTATCAAAATTGGTCTGATAAGTGATGTGTGACTTCCAGTATCTATTAAGAGTTTTGCAGGTGGGTTTTGCAATTCAATGTACGGAAGTGAATTTATTTGGAAAGTGTTTACACTTAGCGCTGGTTGTTTTGTCGGGGGTCTAATTGAAAATTTTCATTTTCGAAATTTTGTTCGATGTATGCTTCATAATTTTCGAATTGTTCTGTTTCTTGAGGAAAATACTCGGATGAATATGCAAAGTTTTCGAGGCTTGCGGAATTGTTTTGTTCTGCGGAGTATTCGCCAATAGGGTTCTCGTCAATATAATTGATTTCGGTAAACGTTAGTGGGTTTTTATGGTGGTTGTTGGAAAAGTTGTGTTGGAATTTATTTGGGAAATTCCTTGATTGCATGGAAGGTATGCGACTGCTGGTTGACATTGGTGTAGGTTTCTCAGTGGGTTTGTGAGAATTTTCGCGTGAAAATACATTCTTAGGTTTTCCAAATATTTGCTGGTTTGTTGGAAAATTGTGTTTCACAGGTCTAGTTTGGATGTTTATGGGTTGGCTTGGAAATACTGGTTTTGAGAAAAATCGACTGTGACCATTAGAAAATTGGTTGAAGGGTGTATGTGAATTTTGAGTGTAGTGCATAGTCATGTTTTGATGGGGTGCACGAAATGTTGGTTGTGTTGAATATGTGTGTTTTTGAATTGTTTGTCTTTGTTGTGGAGGTGGTAAATTTTGAGACCGTGATGGTGTTCTTATGTTCATTTGTTGTTCTATTATGGTATAATTTAGAACATGCGTGTTAGCTTCATCTAAAGTTTGCGGATTGTGTAACAAGAGAATGGTTCGCAATTCACTAGGTGAGTTGATAATAAGAACGGTAATCGCATTTAATTCTGTTTGCTCGATTAATGCTGCTTTCGTGTTCTGATTTAAGTTAATTTCAGCGGAGATTTTAAGAGATATTTTAGTTTTTAAGCTTTGTAATCTCTCTAGAAAATCGAGAAAACTTTCGTTTCTATTTCTAGTCATAAAGTTAAGTTGTTGCGCTAAAACATGCCGATTAATTTTATCGCTAAATTTCGTTCTTAATGCAATTTTCAAAAGTATCCAATTGGTAATGTCTGGTTTACATAAAATATAATCACTAGCTTCGTCGGTTAATTTAGAGAAAATCGAAGCTGTTATAAATTCTTTTAGAGATTCTTCAGTTCGACCAGCATGATATCTGTTATAAAATTTATCAACTGAATTAATAAAGAATTCGAGATGTTCGCTTTTGCCGGAAAATGGCTTAATTGTATGGGCTATTTCTTTTGCAACATTTATTGTTGCCATTGTATTGTTACTACTAGACAACTCGCTAATATTAGAATCTAGATTAATAGTTCTTAAATTTAAAATGAATTCGTTAATGCTTTGTTCAGTGTTTGACATGAAATTTTACTTAGAAGTCGACAAAAATAGATGTTTTTGCACAATTAAGAAAACTTCGAAATATCGCACACTTTTACAAAATATAAAGGGGTAGGAATAGGATAAATATCACTTACGTTCCTGCGTCTAGCTGGACGGTGACTTTGTTCCCTGTCTGTAGAGAGCGGATCTTTGCAACAAATGGTTGAAACCAACGATCTTCAGGATGCTGGGCTTCGAAATCTGTGGTTCTACTGCTCAGGTGGCTCGTAAGACCTTTTGCAAATCCTACCGACTGCGCCAATTAAGTTCTTCACTCACGAAATTACTTTTTTTAAAAGTTTATTAACACAAATATTATATTGGAACAGAGTAACTGCAACGAAAGTTGATAATTAACTGAACATTGTACAATATGTTTTGATCGTATTTATAATAGTGGTTGTTTACAATAATCTAATTTAATTACACTCTAAGATTTGGGCCTAATTGGGAACTGTGAATGATATGAATGGCGTAATTCAGTGGTTCCTCGTAGGTGGTCTACATAACTCTATGTACTCCGTATTATATAACACCGATTCGATTCTACTGCTGCGCCATTCGTTTTCCAGGGTTGTCACGTCCTCGCCTATTTGAACGTCGCCTCTCCAAAATTTGCTTGTTACAATGTATCGGAAAATATCTCTTGCTCAACAACTTCACAGCAATAACTCTAGGCGAAAACTGAATCTCATACGAGGTTGAGGGACATTGACTTCTTACTTGGGACTTTGAATTAAAGTTGCACGAAAAATACAAGTAATATTTTTTTAATACTTTGCAGTGAAAAATATTATATTGAATATTTTTCACTGCAATGCGGATATTTTTATTTGACTATATCAAATCTGCTAACCCAAACTAATTAAGAACAAAATAGGGCACAAGCACTTGAAGTAATAAAAAATGCTGCCATTCGGCCCAAAATACTAAACTCAAGTCTCTCGCGCATTATATGCTTTGGCGACTCTAAAAACTCATTTCTGCCATCGCGGGCTTTTTGTAAACAAAACTAGGAACTACTTTAATATTCTATCTTCCTCTTTCTTAAGGCAATCAATCTAAATTATTCTAAGCAACCATATTAAAATGCAGTGTTGTCACTGTAGCTTTTACATCCTACATTTTTTATTATAACGAACTATTTTCTTAAGACCTATGAGAACACAGCAATTTCCAAATTAGGTTACATCGGTTAGAGATTTAGGTACAATGAGCTGGATTTTATAAGGATGAAACATAATGCAAAGAGAAAGTGAAATGAGTGTCTGGACATGATGTATTCTGTTGGCAATGAACGATTGTGCGGAGATGAAGACGACGACGCAATGGCTACCATGGAATCTGCCCAAGTGAATGGTATTTATGATAATTTGAGCGCTTTGAACCACTTTGTGTATCTTGGCTTTATCGATCGCGTTACGCAATTGACTAGAATTTACCAATAGATGTATCACACTGGAAACGTTGTAAATGTTACAAAGTCCAGTAGTGCGTCTTTTCCCATTTACTGGTCGATTTGTCGCTCGAAAGAGGAAACCGTTTGGAGCGCCACATGACAGATATGGTATATATTCTTTTTTGGAGGAATTGGCTGCTCTTCTCGTCTGGACATTCAAGGCGAGCAGTCAATTTTTGAGTATCTAAAATTATCGTTGTTATTTTTGACCATCAGGTCTAAATACTGCCTGATTGTGTCATTGCATTAATTTGCAAATAAACTAGAGTGTGTATGTTCTAAAATTATCGACCATATCGCCTATAAACGATTTGACATAAATAGTGTGGTGACCCCCTTTTTTAAGGTGTGTTGGACACGAGTGTCTCTACTCTAGCTGGTTAAAATGGCTTATGATTTAACTAAGGTCCTTACATGGGATAGAATTTCCTCCCTTTGGGGTTGAGCGCCCGCCAGCGGTCTTTCTATGCTGACTTAGCAAGTTCCTGGTGTCAATTGGACGTACAGAAAGAAGCCTTTTGTCAAGGTATTACGACAACATGATGGAGACGTAGCTTCGCAGGAAACACCAGTGTCTGCAAATCTACCAGATACAAGTAGGATCGATATATATTTTTATATCCTATATATTATTGTTGTATTTCAGTTTGATTAATGAATTTACTGCTAAACGACTGTAGGGCGTTTGCTTTCTGTACCATATATATTATCGTTGTATTTCAATTTAATTAACGAATTTACTCTTAAACGACTACTGTAGGTTATATTGCATATCATGCTTTACTAGTTTAGTTTAATGAGTTATTGAAATAATGGTTGTATGACTTTAAGTCATTTATTATCTTTATCGACTATTTAATATTGACTTTTATTATTATCGATCTAATATTTCCTTAATTAACAAATATCTTGATAACGCATTCGAGATTATCTGATTACAGTGTGTATACACATTTACTGTGTATTACACATATCTACAGTGACAATAAGTTTTTACTGTAATCGGCTGTAAGCCTTATGGCAGTAATTTGTTTC
Source organism: Pissodes strobi (assembly GCA_016904865.1). Taxonomy (NCBI): domain Eukaryota; kingdom Metazoa; phylum Arthropoda; class Insecta; order Coleoptera; family Curculionidae; genus Pissodes; species Pissodes strobi. The sequence goes on along the minus strand of JAEQML010054966.1, from coordinate 3,250 downwards.
GCATAACTGCTACTTGCAACTTTCACTTTTCGCCCTAACACTGACATCAAACTGAGCTCAATTCTTGTTCTCCGTACGTACTTATCGGCTAGACTTTATAGAGTAATTCATAAATTTAATAGATCTTTGTTAACTGCTTATTGATATATTGATATTATCGCTACCATGGGATCAATTAAGATTAGTGTGCTTAATAAATACTGCTCATTTTTGGAACTTTATGACTTTAGTCAGAATTTTAGAATTCAAGGTTTAGATAAAACTATTTCCAGACAGGAATTAGGCAATCTTAAGGATATAGGGCCTAGATTGAAACATAGAAACTTGGTTTAGTTTGATTTAATAATCTGATAATCTAGATGAGTGCAACTCTTCTCATTAGTTTATGAGTGATACAATAAATCCAACTTAATTAATTGGGTTTAAAGTGTTGATGTACGTTTTCCATATTTAATTGGAATCTTGATGTTTATCTTGGTAAGCTTAATCTAGACAGTAACTAATTCGTATATCTTCAGTATATACAACGTACTTTTAAAGGGTATTTTTCTAAATTTTACTACCGTAATTTCAATGATCAATAATATTCATTGATTAGTTCCTAATAAAAAACACACATAGAACCATATTTTTAAATATAATTAAACCCAACGTGTAAATCTCGCCTGTTGAGCAATTGACAAATCGTGTTGCATAATTAGCGCTCAACACTTGCTAGTCGGGTCGGTACATGTCGGTTTACATGTAAAGTGGCCAATATCATGGCCACTTTACGTTTACTATTATTTTAAATGATTAGAATGGGTAACAATTTTTTAGGTTATTCGCGATTCACACCTTCCCACCGGAATTATCATTTACGACGATACATCGGTGTTGATTGGTTGATTACTACTTGATCCGATAGCTACCGATATAATTAGTAACTGATCATAGATTGAATATAAAAATAATTAGATCGGTGTAGGTTTCCCTAAACAGTGTGGGGTTGCTAGTCCCACGTCGGTCGGGCTCCTCCCCAGGTGGCGGATAGGGGAATGCCTCCCAGATATGGGTGGTACCCGGGAAATCAAATACCCGGGGCGGACCAAAACTAGCAGCAGCGACTGAGCCAGAGTGGGCGGCTGCAAACAGCGACTGTACCCAAAATGGGCGGCGGAATTTTATATTCGCCAACCCGTATGGCCAGCATGGCGAGTTGTGACCAAAAAATCCTTAACATGGATAAAGCAGACAATCACAGGCCCTCACGGCTTGGAGGTCTTCTAAATGCTGATCATGGCAGCGATCAAAGCATCCGGAAGACAAAGGGTGCTAAGAATACCCGGGTTAGACCAGGCTGCCAATATGGAACGACCAAGCGTGATAAAGGACAGAACGAAAAGATACTCCATAGAAAGAAAAAAAAAATAACAAAAAGTTATTAATGGTAGCTACATACAGCTGCAGATCACTTTTGAGCGATTCACAATTAATTGACCTTGAAAATGAAACTAGTAAAATTAAATGGAATATCTTAAGACTTGCAGAAACAAGAAGGAAAGGAGAACAATTCAATATCCTACCATCTGGAAATGCCCTACTGTACAATGGACATGAAAGTGAGAGTCAACGAGGGGCAGGCTTCTTAGTTAAGAAATCACTAGTGAAAAACATTATTGAATTCAAAGGAATTTCGGATCGAGTAGCGTACATAATCATACAAACCACGAAAAAATATAAAGTAAAAATAATTCAGGTTTATGCCCCTACCTCATCATACACGGATGAAGAAATCGAAATGTTTTATGAAGACGTCATAAAACCGAGAGAATGTGGAAACAGGTGCAATCAAGAAATGGTGATAGGGGATTTTAATGCCATTATAGGACAAAAACAAAGCGAAGACGAAGAATATATCGGAAAATTCGGACTAGGCCAAAGAATCAATAGAGGAGACATGCTGTTAAATTTACAATCAAACCAGAAGCTACACGCCATGAGCACCTTCTTCAATAAAAAGCCACAGCGAAAGTGGACATGGATAAGCCCAGATGGCCGCACTAAGAACGAGATCGACTTCATACTCGCATCCACAAAATCGACTATAACGGATGTCACAACTCTAAATTCGTTTAACATTGGAAGTGATCATAGGCTTGTTCGAGCAAAAGTTATCATTGAGAAAGACAACAAATTTAAGGCCAAACAGAGCAGAAAATTGACTGTTAACGTTCAGACACTTAAACACAATAGAGAGAGATACCAAGAACTTCTAACACAATCATTAGAACAAGAAGAGGCTGACGATATAAACCAAATAGCCCAGGATATAACAACATCATTAACCTAAGCGGCAACAAAAAACGCAAAAACAACATATTCAAATAAAGACAAGATCACAGAGCAAACAAAACAAAAAATAGAGAAAAGAAGGACCCTATAAAAGGAAGGAACGTATGACACCGAAGAATACAGAGATAAGAAGAGAAACAAGACGGGTGATAAGAAAAGACCTAGAAACACATTATGAAAGGGAAATTGAATTTGTAATAGAAAATAACAAGAACATGAGATGCTTAAGGAACAAAGAGAAATCATCTCTATTAAGAATAGCGAGGGAGAAGAAATAAGGGATAGAGACGAAATATTGAAAACAACAGAAAAATTACAAAACACTATATAACACACACATTGAGAAACCAGAACAAGCTGAGGAATATCCAAAAGTGATGAACGTTGGTTCGGAAGAAATCCCTGAAATCAATGAGGATGAAATTATGTACGCCCTAAAATCTATGAAGAGGAATAAGGCTCCAGGTGAAGATAGCATCATAATAGAGATGATTGAAGAAGCTGCAGAAATAATAGTCCTAAGGCTAAAAAGTCTATTCAACTATTGCCTAGAACAAGGAAACATCCCAGAAAGTTGGAACAATGCCTTGGTAGTAATATTATTCAAAAAAGGTGATGCATCATTACTTCAAAACTACAGACCGATTAGCCTGCTCACACATATGTATAAATTATTTACAAAAATCATTACTCACCGGTTATCACAAAACTAGACGATTCTCAGCCAATAGAACAGGCGGTCTTCTGGAAGGGGTTTAGTACTTGAGACCATCTCCTCACAGTGAAAATTCTAATAGAGAAATCAGTCGAATACAATTTCCCTCTGTACATGGCCTTCATTGATTATGAGAAGGCATTCGACTCTATTTAACACTGGGCACTAACAGAAGAACTCAACCATGCACGAAGTGACTCT
>JAEQML010054965.1:0-37009 GCA_016904865.1 Pissodes strobi | reverse complement strand
ATTCACTTCTTAGATATGATCTTCATTAAAAATAATAAAATTTTAACCAAACGATTTACTAAACCAACATGGGCTAGCAGATACTAAAATTATAATTCCAATCGCCTCAAAAGCCAAAAACTAAGGGTATTAGTAGGTCTGTATTAACCTCCCCCGAATACAGGCCTGAAACTTTAAGGAAGGACAGATAAATCATACAAACAATTTCCAATTAAGTGACATAAATCAAATATTTAAGAAAAAACCATATAAATATTACAATAATAAAACTATCAAATGGACATAAGATATACAAAAAACGCTTCCACCGCGTTATCAAAACACACAAAAAATAAAAAACATACTTTTAATTGTAGCAATACTAAAATGTTAGACAGTGACAATAATTATCATAAATTAGCTATAAAGAAAATGATGGCAATAAGGACCTTAAATACAGTAACATTTACAATAGTCTCATTCTTATATAAAATAAATTGAACACTTTTAGCTAATAACAAATAGTTCCTATATTCTCTATACTGACACAAAACTAATCAATATAAATAAAGAAAACATTATCAAAATTTAAAAAAAATCAACAAAAGTCTATTCCTTCGACCATTAATTGTGTCAAATTGCTTATAACTGGCAACAATAGAAATGCCTATCAAATTCAAAGTGAATATCAAAAACAAATTTTGAATTATTTAAACTATTATATAAGTGTATGTCTTGTCTGACAAATTTTTATTCATATTTTGGGCTAGCAAATAAAACTTTTGAGAATGCCCTAAACCATGGATTATCTTGAAATAACAAACATATAAATGTTAAGTTTAAATATTAAGCAAATTTTGGTAGGTAATAGTTGAAAAACTCAGAAACAATAGAATAGACTTAAAATCATTATATACATGCTGTAAATATAAACAAATCTCGGTGCTTTTTTCCGTGGGAAGTTGCTTTAGCAGCTTTGGCAACATATGTCCAACAGATTCGGTTAGTTTAATATCCTTATTTACAAAACTCACAATTATTCGAAAAAAAAATATGAAGAAGCCAATGGACCAGTTTTTATGTTTTAATCCATACTTGAAATTTCGACATAAATGTTTATATCGACATATTGAAATAAATTTGTTCTTTTTAATTTTTAGGAATCCTACGCCAGAGAAGACAGAATTATTTGGCGACATAACATGGCCTGTCCTTGACATCCAAAATTTCCCATATTTGAATATAAATAACACGTTGGAAGTCCGATCGAATTTTAAAGGAAACACCTATCCGAAATGGAATGCTATTTACGAAACTTACGGAACGAAGCCATTTAACAACGTTTGAAATACGAAAATGAATGGTATTATTCAATAATTAGTAATTAATCTTATATAGTAAAATGGTATATTTTCTAAAAATAATTCACCTAAACGGTAACTGCAATAAATAAATAATAAACAAATACATAAAGCTTTTATTAACAAACGCTCGACACACATCCTATAGATTAGAATACATAGTAAAATAATAAAAGCTCTATAAAAAATAGTATATTATTTTATATGGAGGAAAAGTGATACTTTTCATGGCGCGCTCGTGTTTAACAGCCGAACGGAGTGAGGCTGGTAATAGAGAGCAAGCCATGAAATAGTTATTTTCCTAACAAGTGCGCAAAGTGTTACTTTTCCGCACGCGACTGATGTTGACCGAACGACGCCAAGCGGAGTTCGGTCAATCAGTCGAGTGCGGAGAAGTCACTTTGCGCAAGTGTTAGGAACAATATTTTTTCTACGAGCGCGGTCCAAACAAGCACAGAATAATAATGACCCGTATTTAAATAAAAGAAAAAGTATGTGTCAGTTATACCTACTGTTGCTTTACATGATTATTATTGTTGACCTGACATGACTCAAAAAGATATGGTTTTTGGTTTAAGTTGTAATATCGCGAATTACGGAAGCTTTGAGAGTAAAGGGAATGATTGAGAGTTAAAACGGTTTTCTTATGTTGCATAAATAATTCGATCAATCACATTTTTCTTCCACGTGTCAGGATACATTCTGGTAAATCTTGGGGTCATTAGAACTATCCATTTTCCTAAGGCTTTCTAGCGAAGCTAAGGATTATGTTTTTTGAGATACTTCGTTTTACACCTAGATTTGTTTAAAATCTGTCAATCTGACAATTATAAGTATTGTTGCTTGACATAATTTTTACTACTATACCGAGGATTTCAAAATATATGGCTTTTGGTGTAAGTTACAATATCACGAATTACGGAAACTTTTAAGTAAAGAGTATAATTATGACTTAAAACGGTTTCTTATATTGCATAAAAAGTCCAAAAGTGTAAAGTTTCTAAAAATATATGAACATTTTCTTGTCTCTGGTGATTTTAGAGAATTTTATTTTCCCGCACACTTTCCCGCATAGCGTGCGGGAAAGTACTACTTTGCGCACTGAGTAGCGTGCGCAAAGTAGCTACTTTGCGCACGCTCGTAGAAAAAGTAACTTTTCCTCCAAATAAAATATGCTGTTTTTTCTTCAAATGTCGACAAATTAATGCAAAAACATCTCTTTTTAATAGTAATAATATCTAATTATTATTAAAGATAAATGGGTTCGCAAGGCAGCTTAGACCACGGTCGTAGGTTGGCAAATCCAGAAATCAATGCGCCCTCTATGCGGAAAAAATTTGAACCTAGAAAGCGAGTAATCATCGACCGGCATTTGGCCATTTTACATGTGATTTTCGTGGAGATCGTATCTTTCAAAGCATTTATAGACTCGTGTATTCGTGTTTTTCATTTTATAGTTGCTTTTGGACGTTTACTGGAGAGAAAAGTGTATTTCTTTGTGACTACAAACATAAAACAATGGCCTCTGGCTCGAAAACGAAGCATAACACATTGTTGTGTTTACGATTGCCATTACAGAAAAGGAAAGGACAAAAACATTAATTTCCACTATTGCCCGAGCCCAAATAGTGGTATTAAAGTTAAACTGACAAATGCAGCAGGAGTTGAAGAAGAGATGGATAAGGCAAAGGCATCGGAAAATGCTTTATTAATGGGAAAGCCGGTTACTAACACTATGCACGTTTGCTCAAAACATTTCAGGACTACTGTGCAAAAGGTATTTAATATTGTTAATAATATTTTTAGTCTGTATATTCTATTTTCTGATAATAATAGAGGTATGATGTAGGTAGTTAATTTCTTCTAAGTTAAACAATAATAAGTATAAAGCAGACATACTCAGCATGCAAGAAGTACATATTCCTATTTCAGAACTAATATATTTTATTGTTCCAGGAGTAAAGATGATTCAGCCAAAATTAAATAGACATGCGGTACCATCTTTGAACTTGCCAAAGAAAAGTCTTGTGGTAGAGGACACAGAAATAAGAAAAAGTGCAGAGTGCCGTGAGAAACACGCTGCTAAAAGGCAGAAGGTGAAAGAAACTTTAAATTCACCTGTTGCTGATTACCCACTCTGTGTAGCACGTGAACACTCCAGAAGATGATCATATTTTGCAGCAAAGATCTTTTGAGGACCTCACGGAAGAAGAAAAGGTGGTGGTACACAATTTGCTGTAAATGCAAGGTCAGGGTACTTATCTTGTGGACAAAGAAGTACAGGTTAAAAGTGGAGATTTATTTCAAACATTTGCATCAACAATTGAAAAAGATTCGCATTTAAACTCTTTGACAGGTATTCCTACATTTAAGTTACTTGACTCAATTATATATCTTATGGCTTAGTTTTATCCAGACGTAAAGAAACGAAAATTATCAATAAAAGATAGGATTATATTAGTTTTCATGAAGCTGAAAATGGCTTTAAAGTTTAATATTTTATACTTTTTGTTTAAAATATCACCAACATTATGTAGAACTATATTCATTGAATTTATATCTCATTTGATAAATATTTTAAAAGTGTCTATTCACTGGCCTTCATTTGACGAAGTACAAAGAAATATGCCTTTATGTTTTAACGATTTTAAAAGTACGATGATAATAATCGATTGTTTAGATGTACCTATAGAAAAACCAAAATGCGTATGTTGCCAAGTAATAACATATTCCCATTATAAAGGTAGGCAAACTATTATCCAGCAGGGCTAATTACTGTTGTTTCTAAAGGATGTGGTAGGAGCTCTGATAAGGCCATTTGTAGTCAGAGTAATCTAATTGATAAACTGATGCCAAGAAGAGACAGTATTATAGTCAATAAAGGCTTTTTAATAGATGATATGTGCGACCATAGATTTATTAAAATTATTAGGCCTCATTTTCTTAAAAAAAGAAGCGCAATTTACAGAGGACGAATCAAAGGAAAATATTTTAATTTCAAAAGCCAGGATACACTCGAGGATACATATCGAAAGAGACAATCAAAGAATGCGAATCTTTGACATTTTAAATACTCCCTTGCCAAATAGTTTAATACAAGTTTTTGATGACATTATGTTAATTATCTGCGGAATGGTAAATCTGCAAACTCCAGTGCTCTAAGGAGTAACAAATTTTAAATAGGTATTCTTATTTTTTTTTATTTTGCTCTTCATATAAAGTAAGTTTAGTGTAAAATAAATGGTTGTTTTTATTAGATTTAATTTAAATAACTGGAAAACATTTATTTAATGTAACTCAATATTACAATACAATAAATACATAATTCTCTAATCAGTGCTTTAAAGCTCTGGCCCCGAGAATACTAATTACAACTTTTGTGTCAGAGAGATTCTAACTAATATTTAGATACCACTTAAGTTGTTTTATAAATACATTATAAATTAAGATTAGACTTACAGCAAGTTCCCCAAATTGGTAATAAATATCTAAGATGTGAAAGGAAGACTGTGTTGTAAATATTGTGTTTGGTTTTAAAAGACAGATAATTCCTGCATTTGTATATCATAGGTAGCATTGGTAATGTTTTAGATATAATATACTCAGTTCTAAATATTTTATTTGCTGTACTTCTTCAATTTTCACTTCATTTATTGTATTATTATAGTCTTAAACTGGTTTATTTTTCTGTTTAAGACAAATAAATTTTGTTTTGTCAGTATTGATTTTTAATGTTTCTGTCTTAAAAATAAATATATGTTCTTACTTTGCGTATGTTTTATTTATTGGCTTAGATAATGAAGAAAGGATTATTACAGATATGAAAGTAAATTTCCCATACATTTTTATATCCTTTCTGTATTTTGGTCTTCGCTAGCTGAGATTTGGTACTCCTTTATGCAATATACGAGGTAAGCAGCAAATAATCCATTAGTTTCCAACTGGTCAGTAGTATTCTATAACTTAACTAAATTGCTAATTATCTTTAACACTAGTTGGACTTCTAGTTCTTTATTTTGGAACAACTTTTGTATATTGCCCCGTTACAGCAATGATAATAATATTATATAGTAGGCAATGTTCAATTACAGGAAAAATATGTAGGCAAGCTTTGGCAGAACGGAATTATTGCTTTTTAAGTATTTATCTGGAAAATAAAAAAATATAGTTACTGTTTAAGCTTTCATATTCAACATTGCCTTTAACCATAGGTTGTTTTTTATAGTGAAGAAAGAAAATTCTATTTAAAAGCCTGGCCCTATCAAATTTTGGTTTTTATCTATATATTGTGTTTGCTTGCAGTTTATTGGATAGGTACTGTGTATTTTTAAATCGTAATAAATGAATTAACTAATCAAAGAAATAGTTTTATTTATTAGCTAACACTGCATATAAGTATAATATACTATGATTAAAACTATTTTATACTCGAACAATATATTTATTTCCAGTAGAGTTTATTTTCACATACTTCATGTATCATATATTTCAAATAGAAATACTCTGAAATACCGTGTACTATTTGCCAATATTAATTAAATATGACACCAAACTACGATATTTTCACCTAAAATCACTGTAAAATTCACACAAAAATCCAAGACGACACACAAATCGGCAAATCTCACATTAGAAATGAAGACAAAACACAAAGGTGTTACTCGCTTTCCACCATGTTTGTTTACAAACGCCAGAGCCCCCAACGGTAGCTGGATTCGCGAATAATGTAACATAAAGCTGTCAGTGGACACTGTCAACAATAATTATTTTTTTAAGATGCGTCTCCGATTGCGTTTTAATTCCGTATTGATAAGCAGTTATTGAGTAAGTTCGATTAAATAATAACCAATTTGTTCCTAAATTAGTGATTTTTAGAAATGCAGTCACACATTGAGTGATAAATACAAATTGTAGTTTAATAAATCTTGAGTTGTTGACGCTTATTTTGTTGTCTGTTTGTATTGTATCTATGTTGCTATGACAACACTTTTACCTCCGCCGGCGGAAAAGTGAAAAGTAAAGCTCCGGCGGAGGAAAAACGAAACTTCACGGCCGCCTACACAGTCGAGTAATGACGGATTTACTGACGTTTGGAGAAAAAACATATTTTTATACAGCTTAGATAGTATAATTACATTGTAAATTAGTTTTCCAAAAATAATTAATAATTTTAAATGAATGATACACCTTAACAGCTCTATACTCAGTAAAGTCTAGTCGTACAGTAAAGAACTTATTCAAAATGTTGCGGTAGCATATTCGTGACCTTGAAAGTAGTACGAGTCACTTTGCACACTAAGAAAAACAGTTTCGTATACAGAAAGAAAGATTATAGACTGAGAAAACTTTCGTTGATTGAAAAAGGTAAAGGATGAGCGGTGTGTGCGCGAAGATGTTGATTAACAAGGTTCATGAATAGTTGTAGGTTATAATTAGGGGGAAACAGATATCCTGGGAGTTAGTTCCACAGTAATGCAGTGCGACAGACAAAGTAGTCCTTGAGAGAGCGATGGTCTAGATGTTTCCAGTTGTAAAACGAACGGGTGCGCTCTTGCCATCTGTCGCGACTGTCTGGCATGCGTTGCTGGAGGCGGGATGATACGGGCCAAATCATGGGAACACTGCCGTGAAAATATCTGTAAAAGAGGGATATCTCGGCTAGATATCTGCGGTGTTCCAGACTATCCAGATACCGGGTCGCCGACGAGACGCACAGCTCTCTTCTGAATGGAACCCAGCAGCTTTAGGTAGATGCGGTACCTCAGATATGTGAGCAATATTCTAAGCACAGTCTTATTTGCGCTTTGTAGAGTAAGAGCAGCTGCTGCGGTGTATACAGTTTTTTGTCGCGAAATACCGCACCAAGATTCTGTGAGGCTGATTTTGCGATGTAACCAACGTGGTCATGCGAAGACATATTGCTGTTGATCAAAACATCCAGTAGTCCGATTGCCTTAATGATGTCAGGGCTTGCCGTATTGGCTTTCTTGATAAACATGGCTGCTTGGGTTTTTGCTGCATTGAACTGGACCAAATTCCTGTCTTCCCCGGTTCGAACCTTCTCCAGATCTTGAATAATTGTTATAAACTGCTCCTGCCTGCGGTGATAAGTCTCAGTCGCTGGTAAAGGTTTTCCTGATCTAAATTGGAAGACTTAGGGTACTGTCATCTACAAAGCTATAAACGGATTATTGGTTTCGGTCAGCAGGTCATTAATATAAATGCGGAATAGTGTTGTTGAAAGTATTGCGCCCTAAAGCACTCCCGCATTAATGGTGAATGTGTCTGAGATGTGTCCATCAACTGCAACCTGCAGAGATCGGTTCTTAAGGAAACTGGCAAGCCAGCTGAAGAGATACGCTGGCAGTCCGAAGGACGGCAGTTTGTTGAGCAATCCGTATTACCAAACTCTGTCAAATGCCTTCAAAATATTCAACGCAATTGCTTGAGATTCTCCGTAATTCTCAATTGCCCTACTCCATATATGAGTGACATAGGCCAATATATCTCCTGTCGATCTCTGTTTGCGGAAACCATATTGCTAATTATTCTGTTAGTCTCGAGGTACTTGAGTAGTTGCTGATTGACTACACTTTCCATGACTTTGGAGATTATTGCAAGCAAGACAATTGGACTATAGTTTGAGGGCGTGATTTTCTAGCCTTTTTTGGAACAGGTTGTACTCGAGCGACCTTCCAAGAAGATGGGTAAACCCCTTTTCGGTAAGACGGAGAAAAAAGTCTGGAAAAAATGGGTGGCAGTTCGTTGGCGCAATTATTTAATATGATGGCACGTTTTGCATCCGGCCCTGATGCGTTTTGCGTATCTATCTCTTTGAGGATTTTACGAATATCACGGTGTTGAAACTTACCCTCTGTCATGGTAGTGTTGATGTTGAATATGATGGGGACAGCCTTGCCATGGGGGACGTTTAAGGTAGAGTGCGATAACATTTCGGCGAGCATGCTTGCTTTTTCTTTAACTGTAGTTGCCGTGACGCCGCTTTCATCCGTCAAAGGTGGAAAAGACGTTTTTGTAAAGTTATTACTTACTGCCTTTGCTACCGACCAGAAATTTATGAAGCCACTGGGACATTGCAAAAGTTTGTTCCTGGTCCTTTAATTGTACCGATTTGTCCTTAGTTTCGTCAATGACTCGTTTGCATTTATTTCTCGCTTCGGTAAAATAACTGCGACGTGCAGCGGTCTGATTTTGCTGCCAGTACTTTTAGGCTAGTTGTTTCCTACCTATAGCTCTTTCGCATCACCTGTTGAACCAGGGCTTTCCTTTTGACGGTAACTTGATGGAATTTGGGATGTCTGCTTCCAGTCCTGAGGCGATTACTTGCGCAATCTCTTCGCAACAGACGGGTGGTCAGTGCCAAAGCAGACGTCGAGCCAAAGAAAATCTAGGAAGAACCCTCTTAGATCCTCTCAGTTGCGCAATTGTAATGCCAAATTTTACGTGGCAATGGTGGATACTTTTGTGGGAGTGGCAGTTCACAAACCGTTGTAGTTGTGATCGGAAGTACCTAACGGTGGACCAACTGTAATTGTGTACTGGTCAGGATTTTGTGGTTAGAAAAAGATTCAGGAGGGCGGCAAATTCACCCCTCCCTGACATTTGTTACGTCTACAATTTGAGTTAAGCCCGCAGCTGTTGGCAAATGCTTCAGCTTCTCAACCTTCGTTGTCGGCCTTGTTGTGATGTTGAGCGAGTTTTACGGGCATTGAAATCTCCCAGAACGATTACTCCTGAATTGGGGTGGTCGACCTGTATCGAATCAAAAGTGGTAGCTAGTGCTGTAAAAAGCGATAAACACAGCATATGAACTTGATTAATCCCTTGGCAGTGAACTTGAGCCACATGAAGTCAAGGTTGTTCGGTTCGAGTGTTTCCTCGCGGTAACACGAAAGATCGCTTTGGATAAAACGGCATATTCCGAACTTATGTCTAAATCGGGAGTGTTAGTCGTAACCAGGGTAGAGGTTGTTTACTGATGTTGTTGTAGAACATACTTGTGTTTGTGTAAGGGCTAATATGTGAGGTCTATTTGTTTGTAGATGTTGGTGTACCGAATTAATGTTTGTATTTAGGCCTCTTATGATGCAGAAATCTATTCTAAATTGGTTTGGTATCCTTGTTGCTTGTGAAACGTTGCATGAAGGACCCCAGGGCCACCCGGCGCGGAGCCCGGAAATTCGAATGGCCGGGGGATTACCTCCGAAATGTTTTAATCATGGGAGCGCCATCATGTCCATATATTCCTACTGTGAAATCCGGAACCACCAGCGCGGAAGCGGAACGTGATCTGGAAAAAGCACGGGATATTAGGAAAAACTGTGAAATCCGGAACCACCAGCGCGGAAGCGGAACGTGATTTGGAAAAAGCACGGGATATTAGGAAATAGTATATTATTTTATATGGAGGAAAAGTAACTTTTCCTCTAAATAAAATATGCTGTTTTTTCTTCAAATGTCGACAAATTAATGCAAAAACGTCTCTTTTTATTAGTAATAATAATTAGTATTAAAGATAAGTGAGTTCGCAAGGCGGCTTAGACGGGTGCGGTATCAGTGAAAAGGCTCAGGTTGTTGCTATAGTAATGTAACATAAAGCTGTCAGTGGACACTGTCAGCAATCATTATATTTTTAAAATTGTGTCTACGGTTGCATTTTAATTCCGTATTGATAAGCAGTTATTGAGTAAGTTCGATTAAATAATAACCAATTGGTTCCTAAATTAGTGATTTTTAGAAATGCAGTCACAAATTGAATGATAAATACAAATTTTAGTTTAATAACTCTTGAGTTGTTGACGCTTATTTTGTTGTTTGTTTGTATTGCATCTATGTTGCTATGACAACACTTTTACCTCCGCCGGCGGAAAAGTGAAAAGTAAAGCTCCGGCGGAGAAAAAACGAAACTTCACGGCCGCCTACACAGTCGAGTAATGACGGATTTACTGACGTTTGAAGAAAAAATACGTTTACAGCCTTTTTAATCTACACTTAGGTATACCGTGTGTAACCAAAGTCTAAAATACTACTGTGGGACTTGCACTGTTGCTAAATTTATATCAGGTAGCAGCAGGCATCTAAATAGGTAAGCAATTATATCGAAACAATCATAGTATTTTGTGATTCTAAGACCTCTAATATCTCGAAAATCGGTAAGTTTTGATACACGATATATTATACCAAAAATGTGCAGAAGTTATATAACATTTAAAAAACAAAGTTGGCATTGACCTTGCTTTTTTGAAACACTATGGTATACATTAAAACAAAAGCATGTGTAAAAGTAGATGAAATCACACAAATTTTATTCGGAATATTCCTTCTAATTTTAAAAATAATAGGGATATATCCATTTTTCCAAGTTATGGTAGTTCTACAATAACGACCGTGGAATTACTATTACGTTATCTAAAAGTATCGTGACGTGCAGCAAGTGTGCCTATTTCGATACTTGGACAACGTTGAGGGTATAAGCCATATAACAGGTCACGGTACGCTCACGGGTATATTATAGGCCTTAGCCTTTCCTGGCCTCTGACACACACACATACACAGATAAAAAAAGAGTTATCTGGATCACCGTGTGCATTATTCAGCTGAGGATGAGGAATATATTAATCTTAATATGATATCAGCCATTAAGTTGTGTTTCGCCATAACATAACGTATTTCGTCGTATTTGAAAAACTGTAATTTAAAATCGTACGAAGCAATATTAATATTTTGCTCAAAATCCCTAATAGTGCATAAAAACAAGTATAAGTATGATCGAAAATAAAGAGCCTGGAACAATTCAATTTTAAATTATTTAATTATTATGGGAAGTATTATCGCACAAACGATGAGAATGCTTGAGGATAATAGTAAACAGATGTCTTATTGAAGGATATTATCATCTTTAGGCAAATGACGTACAAAAATAGTATATTATTTTATATGGAGGAAAAGTGATACTTTTCATGGCGCGCTCGTGTTTAACAGCCGAACGGAGTGAGGCTGGTAATAGAGAGCAAGCCATGAAAAGTAACTTTTCCTCCAAATAAAATATGCTGTTTTTTCTTCAAATGTCGACAAATTAATGCAAAAACATCTCTTTTTAATAGTAATAATATCTAATTATTATTAAAGGTAAATGGGTCCGCAAGGCGGCTTAGACCACGGTCGTAGGTGGCCTTGCTTAGACCGGTGTCGGTGAATATAATGTAACATAAAGCTGTCAGTGGACACTGTCAACAATAATTATTTTTTTAAGATGCGTCTCCGATTGCGTTTTAATTCCGTATTGATAAGCAGTTATTGAGTAAGTTCGATTAAATAATAACCAATTTGTTCCTAAATTAGTGATTTTTAGAAATGCAGTCACAAATTGAGTGATAAATACAAATTGTAGTTTAATAAATCTTGAGTTGTTGACGCTTATTTTGTTGTCTGTTTGTATTGTATCTATGTTGCTATGACAACACTTTTACCTCCGCCGGCGGAAAAGTGAAAAGTAAAGCTCCGGCGGAGGAAAAACGAAACTTCACGGCCGCCTACACAGTCGAGTAATGACGGATTTACGTACGTTTGAAGAAAAAATAATGTAATTGAGCATAATTGATTAATTTATCATTGTTTAAGTATCAATACTTTTCTTAATAGTATATAATCGTTTAAAGCTATAGTACTTATGATCCGCATTCATAACATTAGGAAGATAAATGTAAAAACAACATTAAGGTTGATGTATTTCCTTGTTGTAAATTTCGTGATTCTTTAAAGGAAAACTTCCTCCGGCGCGTTCAGCTCACTATTTTCTGGGTAGTGAAAAAGACTCAGCTGTCTACGCGAAAGCATATAACGCTCAAAGCTGGCTATTTAACACTTTATCGGTTCCGATAACCATATGGTTACAATAATTAATTTCCTAACCCTTATATGGCAAGATCAATAAAAAATTTATCAAAGTTATGAAGTTTATTACCCTAATTAATAATTAATTATTATATTTTTATTAGTTAAGCACTATAACAAATATTAATATTTTTTACTTGTATAATGTATAATATAAAGGCACTTTTGATTTGATTTGATTTGATGTGCATCAGTTACCAAGACATCGAATGTAACTGATTGGAAAACTACATTTTCATTTTCAAAAAAGTAAATGTTAGCACTTAAATGTATTTATTTCAACTCTGATGGTTAGTCTGAGTGAGGCATGGTCTCGTATTAATTGTTCATATTGTAGGTGGGTGGTTCCTTTTACTCGAGAACTGAGGATAATGCAAAAACTATTTTCCCGGCTTTTCGCGACGGAATGCTTTATAAAATCGGACTGAGAATATCTATATTAGATTTACCGAAAAAGAATTGAGTTGATAGCTTGAAAAATAACAAAGTGAGACCTTAGAGTGCATATCATGCCCTGAAGATATAGTAACTTCGTTACAGTATACATTTCCACTTTTGTTATTTTCAAAGAATATAGTATATAGAACGTGTATTTACCCAAACCTACCCCAAATCAGACTAAAAAGAGATAACCAAACTTGCGAAATACAACGGAAAATAGGCTTGGGGTGGGCTGCATTTGGAAAACTTCGACATCTTTTCAAAAGTAATATTCCGATTTCCCCTAAAAGGAAAGTTTACGAACAATGTGTCTTGCCCGTAAAAACTTATGGCGCAGAAACGCTCACACTGACGAAGAAATCGATTCACAAGTTGCGAGTAGCACAAAGAGCAATGGAAAGAGCTATGCTTGGCATCACAAGACGAGATAGAATCCCAAATGTTACCATTCGCCAACGAACCGGAGTCCAAGACATAATTGACTATTTAACTCGACATAAGTGGCGGTGGGCTGTCCATGTGATCAGTAGGTCCGATGGCAGATGGAGGAAAAAGGTTTTACAGTGGAGGCCAAGACAAGATAGGAGGAGTAGAGGTAGGCCGCCGACCCGGTGGACAGACAGAATAGAACGAAGTGGAAACGTCTTGAGGAGGCCTATCTTCAGCAGTGAACACAAATGGCTGTTTGATCAGGACCCAATATATCCTACTTAAAAGGAATTAAAATTTTTGAACGATTTCTCTATTTAATCAGCGTCACAGAGTACCTAAAACAGATGCGAATCCTTATTTTTTTCCTTTCTGTTTTGGTGTCTACCATAGGTATTTAGTTAGACCTAGTTATATAACTCTTCCGACTTCGACCTAAATCACGTCGGAGTAGGACCAATGTCCTTATACTGTTAAGAAAATGTCAGTATGACAGATAGCACTGCTCCCGAGCAGTGGAGGAGCTAAAGACATTGAAATACTGCTTCGGATCAAGAGGATTGGTTCAAAAAGTAAGGATACTCTCAAATATATTATAAGGTTAAAGGTTTATGGTATTTAATCTTAAAAATTTTATCATAGTCCTAATAGTGGTACTTTTTGGTCTACACAACAAGAAATAAGATTAGGTTGTCTACTCATACATTCTAACATTACATGTGATAGACTACCCTCCTAACCACATTCACAGTCTAGAGAATAACCTGTTCTCATTCTAATAATTATAGCCATTATATGATGACGATCTACATACTATCTCCTTCCTCGTACGAAGTCTTCCTAGGGAATTTATTTAAAAAATTGGTATATCTCGGGTCCTTTCTTGTAATTGTATTGAGTCAAGCCTGACTCCACTTTTCTAAATTATTAAATTTTATTATTGATCTAAATTCATTTTTATCTAATGCAATATTGTGTGGAACAATTCAAAATTCTTCTCATATTGGCCAACTTGTCCGCTGTTTTATTCCCTTTTATTCTAGAGTGGCCAGGAGTTCAATATAATTGTATTTGGACATTATTTTCATTAGTCTCTAATATTATTTGCTTTGTGAGAAAGGAATTATGGTCAAGGTTTTTTTTTTGGTTTCCATTCCCTTCAATTTTCTTAATTGCACTTTGAGAATCACTGAATATTACCGCTTTTCCAACATTCTTTTCTAAGCATACACTCGCTGCCTTGTGTATTGCCACAATTTCAGCAGTACATATTTGCGTGTTATTAGGTAGCCTTGACTAGATTCGGACAGTACACCCCGAACCCTGCTCCCTGCTGTGTCCTATCAACTGACGTATCAGTATTAAATTCTATATAATTTTTCGAATAATTACCTATCTTTAATCATTTGATTAGTTCGTCCCAGTCGGTTTTTGCTTCGTTAATATACATACGTATATATTCATTAAGGACCTTGTGATTCCGTTCACATCCTCCAATGGTTTGACTATGATATGCTGTCGAAAATTTGTGATTTATGTTTAATAATTTTGTCAATTGTTGCAATACCTCATTCCTGTATTCTGTACCCATATCCGTTCTAATTTCTCTCATTGGTCCATATGTAAGTATGAATTCGTCCATTATTGCTTTTGCGATTGTCTTTGCTTCTTTATTTGGTATTGGTACTATTTTTACGTATTTTATTAACTCGCATTGGATCGTAACTGCGTATTGGTTGTTTTGGAATGTTTTCTGGAACGGGCCAATCGTATCAATGCATACGATGTCGAAAGCTCTCTGTGGAGTAGGTGTAATATTCATGGGTTCCACATGAGTTACTTTCTTTTTATTTAATTGGCATTTACCACAATTTCTTACGTAGTTTGCTACGTCTTTTGACATTCGATTCCAACGATATTTGGTTCTTAATTTTTTAAGAAGTTTCTTTTGTCCACAATGTCCTCCCGTAAGTGGATCATCGTGAAATTGTCTAATTAAGTTTGTTTTCTCTTCGCGACTCGAGATAACAATTGGATCCTTATATAAAATAATATTTAAATTCTTCAATATTTTATTCCCTATTTCTTTCAATTTATTTATTGTGCACATTTTAAATATTTGGTCATTTGCTTTTAGCTTAACCCTATAAATATCATGATCGCCAGCCATTAGTTCGAGCTTAGACAGTATTGTCGCAAGCGACATATTGCCATTAGTGATCATAATTTTATTTTCGCAATTTTCGGCGTTTAGTCGACTTTTTGCCCTCAAGGCTATCCTAAGATAGTTAGGCTTAACGTCAAATTTCACCATAGGTAATTTAATTGTATAATATCAGTACATCTAGGGTTTCTAACATTTTTGGTTCTGGAATGTCGGTCTTGTGTTTGTCAATGGTTTTTGTTTCTTTTTTATTGTGTTTCCTTGACATTGCTGTCATTATTTACGTTTAAGAATTTTGATAATGCATCTTGACAGTTGTTGAATGTTCCGGCTTCCATGACCAATTTAGCCTTATCTGAGGTTGAATTTGTTATTAGGGCCTTAACTGTTGCGTTTCTAGCGTAGGTTTCGGCTACTGCTACCGGGACTCCTTCGTGGATGTATGCTCTCTTTAACCTTTGTGCTAGGTCTTCCATCTCTGAAGCAAACCTGAATTTGTCTTTATTGCCTTGTTTGAGGCTGAACAGCTTTGCACTGGTTGTTGGCGAGCTTTCTATCCTTATTCCTGCTCTAAGTTTGTCTATTATTGAGGTTAAAGTGTCGCTTGCTTCTATCAGGTCTCTGGCCTTTACAATTAATCTTGTATTTACGTAGGCTACCGCATTGGCTTCGTGGTTTTCTGAGTTCACCTGTAGAAGTGTAAGAGCGTCAATCACGGTCTGTAATTAATCAGGTGCGCCGTCGAATTCAGTTGGAAAAATTTTGTTTGCTAAATTGAAAAATTGGGCGTTTGTCATAGCCATTTTGAAATCTGTTTGCGTATCTTCCTCTGATTCGGTTCCTTCTATGTCTTCTTCCAACATTTCAGGGTCAATATATTCGATACACGAAGTAGGAATCTTATATAGGACTTTCAACACTTGATAAGCTGGTATTGTTTTGTCTCTTAAGAGTTTTTTAACCATCGCTTAGAGTTTCGTAAACTGAGCGAACGACTTTGATAAATTTATTGAATAAGTTTAGTAAATTATCACAAATTTCTTTTTTAACGTTTTCCGCCTTTGGCGCCTGTTTTTTAAGAATTCGCTTTGCTTCGTTATTAATAGTAAACGTTATGTCCTGTAGCCTGGACAAGGTCTTTTCCCACTCGTTCATAAAATGGATTCGCTGTTGCTAGTATTGTGGGGATACGATGACTTATTACATAAAATAGTAAAGTATGCAAGATACTGTGCAAAGAAAAAATAGAGCGAAAGTAAACTTAAAATTATGTAGAACTATTAAAAATAAGATTGATAAAATATATCATATGGGTCCCCCAATAAATAGTCGTAATGAAAATAAAGCATAATAATAATAAGTATCGGTGAAAAAATAAAGGTAATAATACATTGGTTCGAGTAATATAGCCTATAGATATAGTACGAATAATCCTAATAGTAAAAAAAATAGTAATAATGATAATATGCTGTAAAATCGTGAAATTTAAAAGTTCGCTTTGTTCATCGGTAGCGTAATCACTTAATTTTACGAAAATTGTCTTACTCATCTGCAAATGTGGTCCTATGAGCTGCTAAACATCGGCTATAGCTGCTGCCACTAAAATGCATATTGCTATTCTCATGTCCGTTGGCATCCTGATTTCTTCTTGCTCCACTATGAAGTTGGAGTTTACCAGACCAGAGTGGGTGATCTCCGATTGCTTGGAGTTGATCGTACCCATATTTCACAGGATCCACCGAGGCACATAACACTCAAAACTCACGGCACACGTTGCGAATGGCAGGGTCGCCATGTAGAACTCTTTTACCCATTTGAATAATACTCCAGGTAATATTTGAGTTCTGTATTCACATTAATTATTACTTATAATTCTCGCTATGATTATAATTATATTATGTTGTATAATACGGCTTATACTAACTGATATCGATTGTTTCTCACTCTTTTAATCTCCTATATATATCGAGTTGATGTAGGTTCAAGACTTGTATATATTATTATAATAACAGTGCAAGTTCGTCAAGGTTAGGTCATCCTTGTTGTCGGCGTTTGATAGCGCGTTCGTTGAATTGAAACAATAATATTACGTGTACCAGATAATATAAATAACCTTCGCTTAAACCTCGACCCGGACGGATTACCTTCACTCGACTAATTTCTGAAATACGGAGTGTTTTCTTGATACCCTACACTGGTACTAAATAAGGCAATTCCCTACGTGCAAAATATCCCCTCTTTTTATTTAAATTCATTAAATCCTTTATACATTCAATTATAATGTTATTTTCAAGATGGGCGTTTTAAGTATATTTTTTGTCAACCATAATCTTCGGAATTCCAATGATGTTTCCCCACACTTAGCAAGTAACACATTGGTGGGCGTTGATTTCATACAACCTATCGCAATTCGAAGAGCCCGGAATTGGAACCTATCCAACTTTTCTTTATTTTTTTTTTGATGTTGGATTTAATACTTGACACTATAGACCGGCCGAATTTTGGTTTCGATTTTCGGCCAGTTTCGGCCAAAATATTCTTTTCGGCTGAATTTCGTATTCTGTCGCGAAGCCGAAAAAAAATATTGGTAGGTCTCGTCGCTCGTGTCACTTTTGCTGGCTGACCAGGATCACATAACACCTTTAGGTGGTTACTTCCGCTTCGTTCTCGGTTGAGTCAGCACGTGTCGGGTCTCGGCTGTCTTGTCGCCATTTGGGTAACGCGTGGCAATTGTGCAGGGACCGTGTGGTCTCCCCCAAAGAGAATTTTTGCAATGATCTATTTAGATCCTATAGGCAGCCAGTAGCCAGTAAATACAGGTACTTTCCGAGAAATTAAAAGGAACGCCTTTAAAAGATAAATATAAAACTCGAAATATTTTTTAATGCCCAGAAAAGTTCTCCTCGATGTTGAGAGGTTGTTTAGTTCGATGAATTTGGTTGAAACAAAAATCAGAAATCGACTGTCAGTGGACACACTGAACAATATTTTATCTATCCGTGCTGAAAAGAATCGACAAGGGTATTGTTGTCATGATTTTCCCATACATCAAGACATATTACATAAAATTAAAACGGCACAAAGTTATGAGAGTGACGATACTGAAAATTAAGATTGGGATATTTTCATTTAGGCAGTGCCTACTGCCTAAATAGTTGTTTCGTTTTTTTTTTGTACTTTTGAGGAGTCATGTTTCATGTACCAAAGAATTTTTTACTTGTGTTCCTATTTATTATATAGGTCCTATTGTTTTAAGTTCCTGTAACTTGTAAGAATTCTGAATATATATTTTTCTTGCATATCTTGCATTTTATTTTTTGAGTTTTGTGTTTAAAATTCTTCAGTTTTCTAGTGTTTTTTGGAGGTTTGGTGAGCCTTATAATCTGGTGGGATTCTGGCGGGTTAGCGACTCTGATCTGGTGGGACTGAGTTTTGAACTATTGGCAACACTGATATTCTATATAGTTCTGTTAGTGTAGTGATGGGAGACGTTGCTAATATATAGTATTAAACTATCTCGTGTTTAATTTATTATAACTTAGTCCAAGTTATAAAACAGACTTTGTGGGAAGATTTGGAACCAGCTCAATTTTAAACTAGTTTTCGAAGTTTTCCTGTTCATATTGTCATGATAATCCCCCGAATTTAATCCATTTTTGAATATTAAATTCGCGCCCATCTTTGGTTCCGGCGTGGACCACAATAAAACGATAACCTTCAAAAATAAATGATAACTCAAATTCTTTTAAACATCAAAGTATTCGAAATCATTCTACCAGAACATAAATTTAATGTAATTAATAAGCAATATTCCATGCACATAGTGCATAGGTCAAATTCCCTCACTTATGTTTTTTTTAATGAAAAAAAAGACAAAAATCATTTGGATTGTTTGGGAGGTATGGCGCTTTATAAGGTCTCCCAGAAATTCACGGTGGAACAATATGATGAGCTTCATAATCTTTAATAATTCTGAAATAGGTCAAATTAATATTTTGCATTCCTAGACTATATATTGCTTCACTGCCATTGTTTGCGCGATCCGCGAAAGGACTTTGAAGGGCCATAGCTTCCAAACTGTCTGATTAGGCCTACTTTAAAAAAATTATATACTTTTATATGCTGCTAAAAGTATGAAACATACGGAATTATGAAAATTTACAAGGCACCAGTTTTGATTTAAAAAAAAATAACAACATATTTTAATAACACTAGGGATAATTAGTACACTGCTTTTAGATGTTTCAAAATAATTTAATGAGATATTTTTCTCTACATATGTTTCGGCTTGATGGGGCCTTCATCAAGAGTAGTTGGATACTAAAATCTAAATTGTTGTTGGTATTTTATTTTTATTGCACTGTCAATAAAGCAGGTGTTTAAAGAGCAGGTCAGTTGGTCGTTCGTATTTAAAACGTCTGTTTTTTTTATGACTTTTGGATTTCTAGGTACTCCAAAAGGTTCAGCATTTTGCTTTTTGTTTCCGTGTGTAAAAGTTTGACATTATTCGTATCTATAAAATGGGTATTTTCTATACAATGTTTTGCTAAGCCAGAGTTTTTAATATTATGTAAAATCGATTTTTTGTGTTCTTTATTCCTAATATTTAAGTTTCGACCAATTTTTCCTACGTATACAGCTTCACAGTTCCCACAATTTATTTTGTAAACACCAGATTTAGATTGTTTGTCAATTTTGTATTTATTGTTTATTAGTCTTCCCCTAGATTATTCTTATTAACCTGAACTGTTTTACAGCCAAATTTATTTAATTTTTTTGAAACTTTATCTGTAATTTTCGGAATATAACTGATAAATTTAAGCGGTTCCTTTTCTAATTCTAATGTAGGGTTGTAAAATTGTTTAGTTAAAATGTTCTTCTGTTTTTTTATCTATTAATTTGTCAATCAAAGCGATCTTATAACCGTTATTAATTGCAATGTAGAGAAACATATCTCATTGAAATATTTTGAAACATTTAAAATCATTGTACTATTCAACATATTTTAGCTTCACTATTTTTTTTCTTGCATTCATGTACTTGGTGTCATCTTGCCAGCTACTACGAAATAATCTAATATTTGATTTTTTCCACTTAAAACCTATACTTTTGATCCATCTTCTTAAGGAGTCGATGGAAAACTCAAAAAAAATTACCTGAACTTTTGTCTTTATGTGTTGCCAACGTTACATATTCTTTTCTGGCGTACATAGAATAAATTGTTCCCGAAATATATTTTTCAAACATTTTGTAATTTTGGTTTTTGCGGTCTTTTGCTTGGAAGACATACTGGAAGCGAAATCCTGGTCTGATTTTATCCAATTCTTCTTTATATTTGTGATCGTTGTTGGGCTCAATTTTGTTGCATCTGCGGCGCGCTGCGGACTTGTTCCTTTTCCAGTTGAAAAAAGCCAATATATTTAAAATTATCAGCTGCGATTGCCATTATACCTACTATATTTTTTCTCGGCATTATTTAAAACTTATCGAAATAACTTTCGAGAACAAGGCGACAAACCAATGTTTTTGACTGATAGTGACGGATACTTCACATAACCAAGTATATAAAAAATCATCGGGCACCAATTTTTTTCCAATAGTTTGTTGTCACCGTCGCCGTCGTTTGGTATATACTAAACAAAGATAAACAAAAATGACGTCATTACAAATGGGTATAATTCCGCCTTTAATTTTAACCGTGCTGGATAATTATATTATAATACTCGTTAAATAATATACTATAATGGCCTGAAATTTCATTGAAAATTATTTGAAGATAGAAAAACGGGTCAGGATAGAAAATGTTGATGATTCTGGTGGATTTTATGGCATATTTACGTATACTTTTTCTGTGATAAGCACGATACTATCGTGGTGATAAGTAAGTAGATTTATTTACCTGAAATCTTATTTAAAACGATTTGGAGATGGAAAAATGAGCCGGGATCGGAAAATTTATACTTTTTCAAGCGATGAACAAAGGTTTCTGCTGATTTTATAGGAAAGCTCGAGGTAAAGTTTTACTCTAAACATCGAAGTTGTGGCAAGTAATATAATATATAAAACACAAAAAAATACTTGTATTTCATAATAAACATAAATAATTCCCTTTGAGTTATTAAATGACGATCTTCTTGGCATGTTCTATATTTTTTCATTTAAATTGGCTACCTCTTTATTATAGATCTATCTCATATTTGGCGGTATTGGATTTAATCAGTGGAAAAAATGAAAGGCAGCTATCTTGAAATATTATGCTTTTCCATAACAATTAATTCGCTATAGACCTAAATAACATTCGATTGGCAATACATATTTTAAAAACATTCATCAACAAAATTCAATTAGATGAATGCTTCTTATCAAACTTGATGGTTCTTTAAAAATCGTAATCGTGAAAATCTGATCAGTAAACACTTCAAGTTTTTGAATTAGGTAATATAATTAAATGCATAATTGTAAAGGATTTCTTGTTGAGTTACGAATACGAAATGGCAAAGGAAATAGTATTTTGCATTGCCGTCTTAATCAACTTGGTGGTAAGAAATTATTTTATTATTATTTTTACCTATTATGTATTATACGAAAAAGTGTTTGAAATTAACTTTGTTACAGTCTAAGTGAGAAATAAAATAACTAAAAGATAGACATATATTATTTTAAATAGCAATGGTTTGACTAACAGAATATTATTTTATCTTGTTAATAGATCAATGTAGGATTTTCGATATAAAACTACAGATAGTGGCAAGAAATCTATGGTTGATATTAAAGAAGTCGATACGCCAGAACATAATTTTAACAAGTTATTATGAATAAATTATTAATGAATAACGTTATTTCTTTCATGCCTATATTTTGGATAAAAAAGAGTCTTTATTCCAATAATTCTTCACCTCACAATTTAGCATTGAAAAGAAGTGAAAAGTCGCCTTCTGAGTAGTCCAAATTGCGTTCTGAGTAGTCACTCGCGCTCTTGTCATTGGTGTTCAGATTAATAACTAGAGGCTCTAGTCTCATCTAGCATACCATCAAGTTCGCATATTCCTTCTTCTTTAATTACTTGCTCTACACATTCCACTTTGGGAACCGACTCGCTATAGCGCCACTTGAAAGGCGAAGGCAGTACTTCGTTTTAGAGCAATTTCATCAAACCCATATTTTGCGCAAAGAGGTTTATTTAAATTACCAGTTTCAAGTAACGCATTTTGAATAATATATTTTTCATATGGCATTCCTCTGAAAAATAATCTCTGCATTTATAGATAGCAGGAATCATTGCTGTTACCTTCTGGGAAATGTAATTTATATGTTCAGACCAATTCAACTGATTGTCAATGATTAATCCCAAATATTTGACTTTTTGGACTTCATTAAGGCTTAAGTTATTAATTTCTATATGTAGTTCTGGTATGTGCTTATTCTTTTGCTTAAATATTATAAAATTTGTTTTTTGAATATAAATTTTTAGTTTATTATAATAGAGCCAATTTAAATATAGCCTTAAATCCTGATTTATGGCTTCTACTAATGATTTCAGGCACTCACCTGTAAACAATAATACGGTATCGTCAGTAAATGCATAGTAATGGGCCTTAAGGTTTGCACATCTCATGTTTAAAACATAAAGGCAGTACAGTAGGGGTCCAAGTACAGAACCTTGAGGTACTCCAAACTCGTTGAAAAGCACGCCGCTATTAATATTTTTAATTGTAACGTACTGCCTTCTCCCCACTAAATAAGACTTAATTAACTATGTTGGTGTTTGGAACCTTCGGCAACATGCACTAAAACTGAGCTTTATCCACAATACCGAAACAGAATTTTTGCATTCTCTACTATTTTAGAAAACACAGATATAACTGTTATTGGTCTGTAATTATTTACACAATCGCTTTTTCCATTTTTATAAATTGGCGTTACTTTACTTATTTTGAGTTCTTCAGGAAAAACACCTTTTATTAAAACATTATTTATTAGGGTTGTCAAAGTTTTTAGAACATACTTTTTTAAGTTGAACACATCTTTCATAGTTACAGTGTCGTGCCATGGGGCTGATTTTTTTTTTTCAATTTAGATATGATTTCTTTTATTTCCTGTTCATTTGTTATTTCTAAGTTTATTGTTTCATTACACACAATACCTTGAAATATATGATAGCTCTGCGTAGCACGGATGTCGTTATTTATTTCTGAAATAATATTCCTACCTACCTCTACAAAATGATTATTAAATTTATTTACAATATCTTGAATGTTAGTTATTTCTTTGTTATTTACTATTATTTTATCTACGTTGATCTCTGACTTTTTCCCTTTAATTAAATTATTTACAAATTTCCACTGTTTTTATTGAATTTGTTCCTGTTGTTTCCCATTTTGTTTTAAAAAAAATTTTTTTAGCGACTTTATTTTATTGTTAACCATGTTTTTTAATGTTTTAAACTTATCTTCAATTTGTTTGTTATTAGGATTTTTTATTTTCATTTTGTACATAGCATCCCTATCCCTCATCATTTCCAGTATTTCCCCATTGATCCAATCACTACTACTACGTGCTTTAATTATTTTCTTAGATTGGCATTGATTTTTACACTTAACTATTAAATCTATAAGATCCTGAAATGACGAAATATTACAGTTTTTAATACATTGCTCAAACACATGCTGAAATTTTTTATAATTTAAAAAGTTTATTTCTTTTGGTACTTTAGCTTCGTATATTAAATATTTTTCTTTTAAAAGGTTAAAAATTTATGGTCTGATAATAGGTTATCGTCAACAATAATTGGTCCTAACTCATCCATAGCATAATCCGATAAAACGTGATCTATTATAGTTTTTGAGTGATCCGTTACACGCGTAGCCATTTCCTCTTTTATTTGGTTTGCTATCTTAAAATTATTAAACTTTTATAATCTACTGTAATAGCGGAATCTGCTTCTAATAAATTTATGTTTATATCGACTATTATTAAATGTTTTTTAGGATGTTTGTACAGTAAGTTTTCCAAAAATTTCAAAAAGACATTACCTGGGCATGATTTTTTTTTATGGCAGGGACACACACACTAAAGGGAGATCCTATGGCGCTCGACGAGCGGTGTGTGTGCGAAGAAGTTGATTGACACGGTTCTTGAATATTTGTAGGTTGTAATTGGTGGGAAACAGATGTCCCGGAAGAGAGTTCCACAGTGATGCAGTGCGCCAGACAAAGGAGTTCTGGTAAAGCGATGTTCTAGGTGTTTCTAGTTGTACGACGAGCTGGTGCGCTCCTGCCGACTGTCGGGACTGTCTGACAGGAGTTGCCAGGGGCGGGATTATGCGGGCCAAATCCTGGGAACATCTGCCGTGAAAATATCTGTAAAACAGAGACATCTCGGCCACATATCTGCGATGTTCCAGACTATCCAGATTTCGAGTCAACTCCGGATCGCCGACGAGACGCACAGCCCTCTTCTGAATGGAATCCAGCAGCTTTAGGGTATGCTTTGATGCGGCACCCCAGATATGTGAGCAATATTCTAAGCACGGTCTTATTTGCGCTTTGTACAGCAAGAGCAACTGCTGCGGTGTATAGAGTTTTTTGTTGCGAAATAGCGCACCAAGCTTCTGGGAGGCTGATTTTGCGATGTTAGCAACATGATCATGCCATGACATATTGCTGTTGACCGAGACACCCAGCAGCCCGATTGACGAGGATGAAGGAATGGTCGATCCTGCCATAATGATGTCAGGGCCCGCTGTATTGGCCCTCTTAGTAAACGTTGCTGCTTGGGTCTTTGCTGCATTGAACTGGACCAAATTTCGATCGCCCCAAGTTTGAACTTTCTCCAGGTCTTGATTAATTGCTGTAATCTGCTCCTGTCTGCGGTGATGAGTCTCAGTCGCTGGTAAGGGTTTTTCTGATCTAAAGTTGGAGACAAGGGTAATGTCATCTGCAAAACTGTAAACAGGATTATTCGTTTCGATCAGCAGGTCATTAATATAGATGAGGAACAGAGTTGGTGAAAGTATTGCGCCCTGAGGCACGCCCGCGTTGATGGTGAATGTGTCCAAGATGTGTCCATCGACTGCAACGTGTAGGGATCGGTTCTTAAGGAAACTGACCAGCCAGCTGCAGAGAGAGGTGGGCAGTCCCAAGGACGGCAGTTTGTTGAGCAGTCCGTCATGCCAAACTCTGTCGAATGCCTTTCAAATATCCAACGCAATCGCTCGAGACTCTCCGTAGTTTTCAATTGCCCTACTCCATATATGAGTGACATAGGCCAATATATCTCCTGTCGATCTCTCTTTGCGAAAGCCGTATTGATTATCGCTGATTATTCTGTTGCTCTCGAGGTACTTGAGTAGTTGGTGGTTGACTACACGTTCCATGACTTTGGAGATTATTGGAAGCAAGGCAATTGGGCGATAGTTTGAGGGCGTGGTTGTCTTGCCTTTTTTTGGAACAGGTTGCACTCGAGCGACTTTCCAAGAGGATGGGTAAATCCCTTTTCTGTAAGAAAGAGAAAAAAGCCTGGAAAAAACGGGTGTTAGTTCGTTGGTGCAGTTCTTTAGCACGATGGCAGGTATTCCGTCCGGTCCTGCTGGACGGCTGGTTTATACACAGCACTCACTTTTAGTTTATTTTCACCAATAGTCACACATACCCAGTTTATAGTAGCAGTCTTATCTGATTTTTCCACTTCCTGAGTCTTAAAAGTGTCTTTTATCTAAATCACTGCACCCCCACCTCTTCCTTCTCTAGTTGAATGGAAGGCCCGATAGTTCCTTATTTCATACAGTGGAATTTCTTCCTCCTCCAGCCATGTTTCTACTAATACCAAAATGTCACATTTTTGGTTAATAACAAAACACTGAATTTCATCAAATTTATTTCTTATACTTTGTATGTTCATATAAGCAATGTTCAATTTATTTTGAGATTTATCTAGTTTTTTAGTTGGTCGACATTTTGCACTAGCAAGACTTTACTATTGTCGTTTTTCCTAAGCAACACATTTCCATTACTAATTCACATATATTTAAATCCTTTTTCTTTCTGGTAAATTTTTGCAGCCTTGGATAATTCGAGATTCGGTTTTGTTAAGTCATGGTTAAGAAAGTTCTTTTGATTTTCACTGAAATCCAGCTCTTTAGAGGTCAACAAAATTTTTTTTTTGATTTTCTTATCTGTGTTTTTGTGTTTTCCTCTTCAAATATAACTTTAATCGGTCTATTTTGTTTACTATCATCTCCTATTCTAAAAACACTAAATTTTGACTCCTCCCTAACTTCTAATTTTTCCATTATCTTCCTTATTATGCTCGGTAGTTTTTCATTTTTGTTTCTGTGGAATACCCTGTATAATAAGGTTGTGTTTTTGGGTAAGTTGTTCTTGCTTATTTAGTTGACCTTTCATTTGCGAAATTTCCTCCTGTAGCTTTCCATTAATGTTTATTTGCTCATTATATTTCCTAAAAAGTGCTTCATATTTTTTATCCATCTCATTTAACTTTTCCATAAGATCCCTTAACGTAACATCGTTAGCTTCTTTATCCTCTACACATTTGTCACAAAACCAGAGGTGCGAAGAATGACTAACCTGTTGATATGCCCTTGCAGACATGTCAATACACACCCTGTGCTTCCATATGTAGCATTTTTCACAGAGAAGCCCGTCTTGATTATCGAAGACTTTCTTCTTACAATTATCGCAAGTTGTACACTCTTTTCTCGGCATCTCGACAACACTCACTGTTTTTTTTTATTTGGAAACCTCTGAGTCAGAGAGCAGTTATACTGAGGGCAGTTATGATGATTTTTAAATGGCTTAGATTTAGAATCATACATACATACATTTTTAATGAAATATAAATAAAATATTGCTTTCAGTTGTA
Source organism: Pissodes strobi (assembly GCA_016904865.1). Taxonomy (NCBI): domain Eukaryota; kingdom Metazoa; phylum Arthropoda; class Insecta; order Coleoptera; family Curculionidae; genus Pissodes; species Pissodes strobi. The sequence goes on along the minus strand of JAEQML010054965.1, from coordinate 9,841 downwards.
CCGAAACTTATTCAGTTTAAATGACACTCGGTATATTTCCAAATGATTTATATTCCTCTTAACATTCCGAAGTAGCGTTTGTGTTATTAACGAAATAAAACAGTAAATTATTTAATTGCTTTTTATTTGCTCAAACCGAGACCGAGACGAAACCGAGACAAGACCAAGACCGAGGCCAAGACCGAGACTTGCCAGGTCTCGGTCTCGGTCTCGGTCCCGTGAATTCCTTACTCCTACCACGGAGCCTATTTGTGGTAGGTTCCCGCCCAGGTCAGATTCGAACTCGGCGTCGTCGAGGACATCGATTCCCGCGCCGAAAACAAAACTTCTCTTTTTCGTGGAACCTACCCAGTAGGTTCGACGGTTCCCTAATGTCCAGATTCGTTTTTTTTTACCCCACCAATTCAAACTAACCCCCGCCCCCGAGTACCGATTTTCACGTCAATCTGAGGCAATCGAAATTCGGTCAAATCGAAGCTCACGTTCGCCATTGACTGGTAATTTACCACTTTATCTTGTTTTTTTTTTTTGACGTTTTCCTTTTGTTTGTTTGTTAGTAAAGGATGTGTCTTCCCTATTTCTAACTTTGTTTCTTTGTGTTTTTGTAACTAAATAAAGAATTTCCTAAATGTATATTACTTTAAACTAGGTAAACTATTCACAGTGTATACCATTCACATTTATTTCACCCATAAAACATCCTATACTTGCCTAATATAAAATACAACTGTCAATATTTCAAAAGCGGTTGAAGATTGGCATAGGACATTATTCATGAATATGTCTAAAATTTTAAGTAAATCAAACAATGTACTAATAACCGGGGCATCCTATTGAAAAGAATAAAGTTGATATCTTCCCAGTTTCCTTGACGCACCCTGTATATTTTTCAGACCTCTGAATATATGCAAAGAAACAAAAGAAAATTGACGCGTCCGAGTGTTTTTCAATCAGGTGCTTGGTTTACCAGGAAAAGGTATTACTCCTGACTTTTTGATCACCTTGTATACTTTGCCCAATATGTATTTCCCGCATCTCATATATTATACCCTTTAGATACCTACTTTTAATATAAATTTGTATAAACAAGATTTATGATTAGAAAAATAAGTATTTTATTTTTAAAAACTCTTTAGTAATAAATTTTACAGACAATGCCACTGCCTATACAAACGAAGTGCGTTTTGTCGCCAGAGGCGCCACATGACGGTGTGATTTTTGAAAAAAAATTTTTTTCTTGGTTTACAATTTTGTTGGGATAATTCTAAGTTTATCTTAGACCACTATGAAGCACGAAATTAAGTCAGAAAAATACCCATTTAATACACCTAAAATAAATTCAAAATTTAGATCTAAGCTAAGCCTTTAGAATTGTTTCTTCTAACATCCCAAATTGATTTTTTTTAATATTGAAAAATAAGGCTATAATCTGTTACATATATGTGTTAAAACTCGAGCGTTAGATCCCCCCGAGCGTAAGAACTGTTTACTAAGTTTATCGTACAGCCTGATGAAATCAATAATTGCATCTTGAATAAATTCCAAAAATTATTTTAGCATCCTGAACCAATACCAGAGGATCTTGTGGTCACTTTACCCGATGGAAAGATTAAAGGAACAACATATGTGACCTCTAATGATAAAGTCTATTACGGATTTCGAGGAATTCCTTATGCTACTCCGCCGATAGGCGACTTAAGATTTGAGGTAATTTCCCAAGGAACAGTATTTATCTAATTATAAAAACAACATATTCTAGTTTTTATAATTTTTATTCTTCAAAAAAACTTCGATGCCTGGTTGGAAATAATTTATTCCAACAGAGAAATTCTTTTTTATTTCATCATCATCATCATCAGCAATCAACTTAATGTCGATTTTGATAAAATACGTTAGGGCTTTACTCAACTGCAAAGGAACGCCCGAGGAAATGCCTTAGGCAGTTTTAAATAATATAGGTATAATAAAAGCAAGTTCTTATTAAGAAAATTAATACTTTGCTCCTTCTAAACATCCACTGTCTCGATGTCCCAGCCTAATAACAGAATATAATGGTGTTGTTATTTACATAAAATATGGGATAAATCATCTCTTCATATTTTTTCTTGTCTAGTCTCCACAGCCAGTGCAACCATGGAGTGGAATTTTGGACGCTTCAACTGACAGCAAGATATGCATATCTGACTACTATTTCGATGATCGTGATTCTGAAAGTGAAGACTGTTTGTATGTGAATGTATATGTTCCAGCTTTACAGGTAAATATTTTCTATTTTAAATGTGAACACATGATATAATTAAAGGTTAAATAGTTAACTGACAAATGCTTGTCAAGTTTTTAGCCCATTGTACCCAAGTATGTGATCTTGAGTTAATTATTTCAATGAAATCAGCTGTTATGTTCTAGTTCCTAGTAGTTTTAACAATTAATTAACGACTCTAATACTTGCTAGTTTACCCACGTCTTTACGATGCAATGGATTATTTTCAACTGTTCTGGTGGTGCAGTGTTCAGATGCTGTGTCTGTGATACGGCGGCCCGGGTTCAATTCCCGTCGGCGTTTTTTTCTTTTTTTTTTTCAAGGTTATGTAGTAACTGGCTAATGTTTCGTGCCATGCGTACTGCCTTGCCGGTGATGATGTTCGAGATGTGCCTGGAGAAGTCACGAACGGTAAAGGATCGATTTTATCTAGTGAGAGTTGATTTAACCTTCTGCAACTAACATGCCTTGATTAGATATGTAAGCTAACATCCGTCTGAGACAGGCTAAGAAAAAAAAATCTAGAAAAAAATTACCATTGCGGGTTTTTAGTTATTTTAAATGGGGGTAATAAAAGAACATTAGCTTATTTATTTCTTTTATTGTATAGTTTCAAGCATCGTCACATTATTTTAACTGAAACAAAAATCAAAATTTAAAAACACGCAGAACTGAAAACCTGTATTGTCTATTTGGAAAATAGTAAATCTAGCAAAGATAAACAATAGAATCGATTAAAAAAATAATGATCATGGAACTGGAATTGAATTTTTTGCGATGCATTCTCGGCAAATAGGGGTCAAATGCGTCAAAGACATGTACTTTTTGTGAGTTACAGCAGCTAAATCTTTCTGCTGTTCTGGCAGAATGGTTAAGTTCAGGCATTTTCTTATATCAGCTTCAACCAACTGGCATCCAAGAGTTTCAAAAAATAGTCTTCTAGGAAGTTTTTCTTGTTGGGTATTATTATATTGTGGATGGTATAAAAGTTTATACCGGAAAAATTAAACTATAATGACCATTGGCTACCGCAATTTGTGTATAGTCGTAAGCTATGCATAGCTTGTCGACCGTGTCCACACCACCTCTTTCGTTGCATTATAATCAATGATCATTTCTGGTTTACCAGTGATCTCATCCATAAAATCATCTCGATGCATGGTAGACATAAGAAATACGTTTTTGCTTTACCTTGAAATATATGAGACCAAAGTACACTTTTCCTGAAATGCAAAGATAGAAGATTTGTCAGGCTTCTTCATTTTCATGTCTTCCAGAATTTGCGGCAATTTTTTTCTTAGGGTACCCAGAACTGTTAACTGGTGTTGGTTGAGAAGCGTGCTGGCTATCTCAATATGGTCTAAGAGCTGGCTACGAAAAAGTGAACTGATAAGGTGTAGATATTTGGTAGAGTTATATTTTTTAACTGTAGGAATCGAGGAAAATTATTGTCAGAGGTCTAGGTCGGGGCTTAAAGACTGTCAGAAATCGACAAAGTTGTAAAAAAATTGTTGAAATTTAAACCACAAGGTGCAGTTCTGAAAATTGCATTTTTATATTATTTATGGCTTACTGAACCTGTGTATAAATTGTCAGAAATCTAAATAATGGCTAAGTACATACAAATTAATAATATGGCCGGAAGTCGCTGAAGCGGCTATCGCGACGGAAAGCAATCTTTCGAAGCTTGTTTCAAATTTAAATAACAAGGTGCAGTTCTAGCTATTTCTTGTTTTTAATATTTACATTGCTATTTAACTAAATGACAGAAGGCTAAGGAACGGAGATATTTAAAAAAAAAACATAAAAATCGTGATGCCGAGTAAGCGCTAATTTTTTTAAATCACTCACTGGCTATACACACAACGGACGTTTCAATAATAGTTCGTCCTCAAAAAAATTGTAGAAAGTAAATAAATAATACGAAAATAAAATAGAATTGATAAGTTTTGACAAGAGTTTAGAAGTACCTACTCTATACTGAGAGGTTCATGAAGCGTAAACAATTTTTTTTTAAATATTTTTGTATTAATTTTATTAATTAATAATTAGTTAATAGTAGAGAAAGTGAAAGTAATGTATAAATAATTACATAAATACTGTTTTAGAACATGTAAAAAAATACATTTAAAAACAATTTTTAACACTCGTAATCTGACTGCTCATGTTCATCCTAGTCACTAGCATACTCAATTTCTGATTGATCATCTGAAACTTAAATTATTAACATTAAAATTTAAAAAAAAATCATTGTGCGAATCATGTAGTAGAATATTTTACCTTTAGCTCCAGATTCTTCATTTTCGTCTTTTTGGATAACATCTTTGACTGTTAAAGGTAGTTGAGGTCCTTCAAACCATTTTAATTCATATTTTGATCCTTATTGTATCCAACCGCAATCTGTAGGTTCGAGTTTCGTTGGAACTTTTAGGTGAGCATTACTCCATACAGTTGCGATGTATCTCACCCTTTCAAATTGCTGACGTAGTTCCGACTGACAAGGAGGCAAACTAGATGCATCGAAATTTTTGACTGTTTTTTTTTTATAAAATGGCTCGTTTCATCAGTTATTTTATAATTTCTTAAAAATATCTCGAATCGAGTACTATTGACTAATTGAAGTTGTTTTTCGCAGTGATTTCATACAAGTGGCTCGTATATACTTCTTGGTCGGGATAAACAAGTGATTTTATTATTATTTAATACCATAAAGAAGGGTGTGGTATCTTAATTAACCACTTTTAATGAACTGCATTACTATAGGGTAGTGAGAGGAATTGAAACATGTATTCGGTTTAATTTATTTTAATAATGCAGGTGTAAATCGCATTTGAATATTATAGATATAAATAAACAGCGTTTTCTATGTTAAATAGAAATTATATGAACAATTCTAAGAATAATTGCAAGCATTCGTTCATTCAAGCATTCAACTAATAGTACAAAAGGCTTCTTAAAATTATGAATATCTACTAAAAAGTCTTGATTGTTTGATTTAAAAATGAGTTTTCTATCTTTCTTAGTTTAATACTCTTAGTTCTCCAACTTAGCAACTTTCACACAGCATACCTTTGCATCTTGACTCTGCTTTACCTGTCTTCAACAGGGAGAGAGTTTACTTAGTTACTTTCCAAACTTAATTTTTGTGTCTACGGAAACCATAAATCCAGCTTTGACTTTGCTTACAAGAGTTATTCGACCAGCAACGTTAATCCGCCATTTTACTTCTTCTTGACGAGAGATGCTACGATTCTGTAGTCTCATAATCGCGTTAACAACGCCCAAAGGAGCTCTTTGTCCAAGCTTGGACAAATATAACTGAGGTACACCAGATATTTCCAAAACTAGAAAATGGCCTATTTGGTGCGAAATGACAGCTAACAGCAACTTAGCTGTTGCTCGAGTGAGTATTTTAACTGTACTGAAATATGATCTTTCTTACAATTTCGGGAGGGACAATAACGCGGGAAAGCTACGTCGGTGGTTTTTATCTGAGAGGGGGAAAACATCTTCTTTCTTTCTTTGGCAGCCTATTTTCACAATGCTGATTGAGACAAAAAATATATTGAATTGAAAACGATTAAGAACGATTTCCGAGTGAAAGTTGGCTATATTGTAATCTATTATACCGACAGTGCTGGTGTACAGGATCGAATTAAGGGAACGTCCGTCTAGGTTTGGACTAAGGGGTTTTGAAGAACTGGCATATGCAAATTTAAATGCACAAATTGGGTTGTACCCGGGGTGAAATAAATCTATTTGTGGATCAATCATGACTCATTCATGCTACATACATACAGGGTGTTATCGCCAACTTATCCGGTGAAAAATTACAAGTTAACACACTGTTGGGGTGTTTCCCCAACACTTCGAAAACTTCGTTGCACGATATATCTCCGAGATCCGAAAAAGCCTTCATGTACTGCTGTGATTGTGACATGGTTTTAAAGGAACGTTGTTTCCCTTTTCAGAAAAATGCAAGGTTGTAATCGCAACCTGTGAATGCGTGGAAGCCAGGTAACGCTTTACATAAATCGTCTCCCAGAAAATTCTATAATTTATTAACATCAATTATCCGTCTCTTATTCGATACACCACAGTCAATCCAGGTGTTACTTTGGCTTTTTCGATGGTGCATGTTTCCCAGCAAAATGATTAAAATATCGGTGTCCGAACATCTAACAGTTATGTTGGCAGCATGGCAGCATAATTAATGTTCATGGTAGCAGATTTCGATGCATCAAGTTTACCTCCTTGTCAGTCGGAACTACGTCAGCAATTTGAAAGGGCGAGATACATCGCAACTGTATGGATCAACATATGAATTTAAATGGTTTGAAGAACCTCAACTACCTTTAACAGTCAACGATGTTATCCGAAAAGACGAAAATGAAGAATCTGGAGCTGAAGATAAAATATTCTACTACATGATTCGCACATTGAAAATTTTTTTAAATTTTAATGTTAATAATTTATGTTTCAGATGATGAATCAGAAATTGAGTATGCTAGTGACGAGGATGAACATGAGCAGTCAGATTGCGAGTGTCAAAAATTGTTTTTTAAATATATTTTGTTACAGGTTCTAAAACAATATTTATGTAATTATTTATATTTTCCTTTAACTTTCTCTACTATTGTTATAATAAAATTAATACAAAAATTTTAAAAATAACAAATTGCCAAAAGTGCATAGGGTTATTTTTAATGAAAAAAATTTGTTTATGCTTCATGAACCGCTCAGTATAGAGTACCTCTAAACTCTCGTCAAAACGTATCAATTCCATTTTATTTTTCTTATTAATTATTTACTTTTACATTTTTTTTTTGAGTACGCATTATTATTGAAAAGTCCATTGTCTGTATAGCCAGTGAGTGGTTTTAACAAATTAGCGCTTACTCGGCATCACGATTTTTATGTTTTTTTTAAATATCTCCCTTCCTTACCTTCCTGTCATTGCGTACTTAGTTAAATAGCAACGTAAATATTAAAAACAAGAAAGAGCTAGAGCTTCACCTTGTTATTTAAATTTGATACACGCTTCGATAGATTGCTTTCCGTCGCCATAGCCGCTTCAGCGACTTCCGGCCATATGATCAATTTTTATATACTTAGCCATTATTTAAACTTCTGACAATTTATATACAGGTTCATTAAGCCATAAATAATATGAAAATGCAATTGTCAGAACTGCACCTTGTCGTTTAAATTTCAACAATTTTTTTACAACTTTGTCGACTTCTGACAGTCTTTAAGCCCCGACCCAGACTTCTGACAATAATTTTCCTCGATTTGTGTATAGTGAAAAACTATAACTCTACCAAATATCAGGACTGCACCTTATAATTTTTTTCTTATTATAAATTTACGACTTTGACCGCCCACCCACGCCTCCCGCCTCGGGAGAGCGTTCTGACGGCATCACTACGTACTTATAAGGTATCAAGGAAACGTTTTATATAAAATTCGTGACTACACCTTATCAGCTCACTTTTTCGTAGCCAGCTCTCAGTCTAATACTTGTAAAGAACTTGTCCGTGGTAACATTGCGTTTTGATCCCCATATTAGTTCACACAAACTTGACACCAAAGCAATATTAGATTTATCAAAATTGGCTATTGTCCATTATATATTTCCATTTTGCCTGTGTAAATCATCTAAAGAATATATATTTAACCCATATTTATTGGGTTTCGAGGGAATATATACTCTAAATCCACAGCGTCCTCTAAAGGCCCATAATATTTCGTCAACCGTGGCATATTGCGAGAAAGAATAATATTTTGGAAGTTTTATATTGAATTCATCAAAAAGTTCTCTGACTGCTGGTAATTTGTCCTATTTTTGCCTTTCTATCGTATTAGCTTTGTTGTCATATTTCTAGTCCCATGTCAGGCCAACATTATTTGTATGATTTCTATTTTATTACCAGCAATGTAAAACAGTCCAAGTAGAACTTTTAGTTTGGGTTAGTGTAGAATGTCACTAAGTCTTGCTGTCCTATACGTCTCAGAATATTATCAAATTTGAATATACTTATTAAAGTAGCCAATAATTTTCTCTAGCAAAGTAACAAACCATTTGTAAAAAACAAACTCCAATAATTTCAGTCGGCGTTTTCTTCTCTTTATATAGCAGCTTCGCTTTTTACTCCTGATAGTTGGGTTACAATATTGTCAGCACATGTTCGAACATTTCGACTTTTTCCCAAGTATTTTTTCCACGTGGATCCATCTCATCCAAGAAAGCCAGGTTCTAGAAATCTGCTCTTTGGTTCAGGTTCCGCATCTTGTTCTATTTCTATGTCTGACGTATCTTGCTCCGTATCTGAATTCTCATCTTGAACTTCTAAACTTCTAACTGATCTTATTTCTAAACTCGTATCACTGTACTCGGCTTCTACTACATCCGTTTCAGCCTCATCAAAAAGATGCAAAAGTCTTCTCTGTTCTTTTTCGTAGCCACCGGCAGCCTTTTTCTACTAAAGCCTGTAAAAAATTAGACTAATTATCTTTAAATAGCGCTTTGCTACTTTTTATGTTTGAAATAATCACTCGATTCCGTAACTAACCTCCGTCTTCAAGACCGATTTTGAACAATAACTCGGAACACTTCAACCAACATCCGTCTCTAAGACCGACTGAGAAAACGTTGTCGCAGGTCCCTTCGAACCTTTTGTAGATAGAGAACCCTTTTGCAAAGTGATTGGCTCTCTACAGCTTCGCAGTCGGGTACCCCACTCTGCTCTATCTCTCGCAGAAACATCATGGGAGTCAATGGAATTATGGAATTAACTCCCCAGGATCCCTAGACAAGTAAGTAAGCGGGCGCGAATTTATTACCGCCTCGCAGTCACATAACACAGTGACTAACTCTTCATACGTAAGGGCCGCACGTCCCAGAGTTTTCCTAAGAAGCTGTTTTAGAGCTCCGATTAACTGCTCCCAAAAACCACCCCACCAACTTGCCGTAGGAGGGTTAAAGCGCCATCTAATCTTTTCCGCACTACTATATGTCGCGATCGCGTCCCAGTCCAACAATTTAAAGGCGTTGTCCGTCCCGACAAAGTTCGTGCCATTGTCACTAAAAATTATCTTAGGCCTTCCGCCCCTCGCGATAAAACGTCGCAACGATTGTTAAAAGTTCATGACAGCTAATGACGTACAAAGTTCCAAATGTACCACGCGATACACCGCGCATATGAATAGGCAAATCCATGCTTTACTTCCATCTTTAAGGAACACTGGACCCGCAAAATCGACCCCAGATACCTCAAACACAGAAGCGTCTCTAACTCTATCTAAAGGAAGAGGGGGTGCACTAACGCCAAACGATTAGCTATTATATCGTTTGCAAATCGCGCATCTTGAAATGACAGTCCTAATGCTTCGACGTCCACCCAATATTCAAAACTTTTCCCTCAACAAGCTTAAAAGACCCTGCGTTCTAACACGATTTAATGTGGGCACAAAAAATAATCTTGGTCACCATGGGGTGTATAGAAGGCAACACTATTGGGTAGCGGATAAGCTCACTATCTTGCCGAGCACTCACTCGGGATTTTAGTCTAATTAGGCCTC